>JAAAYG020088609.1:22030-34392 GCA_009936455.2 Tomocerus minor | reverse complement strand
GCTAATTAAACCATGGATCCATATATTTTGGGATTTAATAAGATAGTTCTTCAATGCTTCCTACTACTACTATATCAGTATTATAAATGCCATTAAATTAAATGTGTTACTTTTACTATCGTTCGTGGTATGGATATAAAAGAAAATGGGGTGCCCTACAATTAAATCGATGAATACGGTAAAAATATTTCTTTTAAAACACATGCTATGGTCTGACAGTATTGAAGTGTATTGGTCTCATTTGCTGATCATTTATTTTGTGCATGTTTATGACTGAGTGTTTCGTTAGCTTATTTACTTGATGATCAGATCACTTAGCTGTCTACGAAGTTGCATGCATGAGACATGCAAAGTACAGTAGTGCGTATAACTACATTATATCATTAACAGTGTGTGTGTACTCTGAAAACTTTATAAACAAACGTTAATTGCATGCATGCACTTGCGGGTAAGTACCTATCTCTTACAAAACGATATGTATCAGCAGATAATTAAGGATAGCTAGAGCTATGTATGAAGATATCCTTTCGATACATTGCATTATTCTTAAAAACGTGAGTAGAGTGTGTACACTTACGTGGGCTGTATAATGTGTACACTCATAAGTAACAATTTTATGCTTTTTATGATCTAGCTTATGGTTTCTCTTAACCTTGATACTAAATTTTAATTATATCTCCAGGAAGAGATCTGTGCAAAATCACAATGCAGTATCATTTTGCAATTTGCATACTTTTGTTTTCTTACGAGTGAACTATTTCTTATTAACATTGCCAATTAACAGCAAAAATGAAGTACGTATCATTTGCATACACGTCTAAATGAAATAGTCCACCATTTCAACAGATTTTTCTGTATTTTTGTAACGTTTTAAAAACAAGCCAAACCTGCATTGTTAATTTTTAATTACTGTTCCTGGGAGTTCCAACTACCTTACTATTACCTAAAGTCCATTGCCTTAAGTGCTATCATAGTTTTCTACATAGGACACAATAGTAATTATCTTGTAACAAGTGCGTAACAATACTTTATCAACTAAATCATAAAATAAGTTCTAATTTCATAGAATGTTGCGTAGATCGTATCGTTAGTTTTCTAGTAACAACTGTATCACACAATTGTTATGTTCTAAAATTGAAAGTTTTCATTGTTACCCCAATAAAAATAACGTGCGTTTTTCACTCAAGTTATAATTTAGCCGCATATTGTAGGTAATAGTAATAATTTGGTAAAGTATCTTACTAGTCGTATTCGTATCTGTAACTGTAGTAGTCGATTGATTCGTCCAGGTAGTCGTAGTAGTCGTCGTCGTCTTGATAGCGCACATTGACAGAAACAGCAACCGAATTTCCCATGAGCAGGCCGCAGCCCTGAAAAATTCCCTTTCAGTTTAAATTCCTAAGTAATGAAGCTGGCATTCCATTAAAATGTACAAAAGTCAGTTGGTGTAAGTAAACTAAATAGTTCACTACTAATGCACTTTGTTATTGTAGGTGGAGAGATTATAGCATTAGAATGCAACAATTAAATTGTTTAGGGGAAATCACAAAAGTAAACAGTGATTCGATAACAATGTCATTCAACTCTTAACAAACCGAAAGTTCAGAGTTTCATTGATGCATCCAAGCAAGGCAAAAGGCAAGACACAGACAATTAGAATTAATATGTTCACTTGACTAACCACAATAATAACAATAATGTATGGCCCTTCCTTTTTGACACTTTTCCACACGGTCACTCCCTGGTGTTTGACAAATCAGTCTGTCGCGTTTCAATCATCCTACCTCTCTATATATCCTATTGATTCTTAAAACTCAAATCCTACATAGAAACACACTTATTACTTTTCTGCACTGTTGTCTTTGAAGAATTAAGACACTATTTCCCTTCTACCCTCCTTTTATATTTGGATTGACTAGCAAGCTTTCATTTCAGACACTCTATATACCAATCACTTAATAGTTGACAACTCAGTAAATACAATTTGGGTTTCTGAATATCCTTCTCTACATTCTTAATACTCAGTCTAGTCCACTTTACTACTTTTAGATTGACTTTACTTGTAACGGAGACGCTTTTATCTACTATACTTCAGAATGCAGTCTTCTTAATATCTATCCTATAACTAATTTGGATTTATATATCATATATATATATTTATATATAAGTATAAATGCATAGAGAGCACTATATAAAGTTAAGTAGGTAATCGTGCTAAATATTTAAAGTGTTTCGACTGTCTTTAAGACATAAGCTCTGTATGACAGGCAAATAATACCTGTAAACACTTATTGAATTTAATTGAATGCTAGATGACAAATTCTCTGCAAGGATAATAGAGACTGGAAACTGTTACACAGAGTTAATCCCTTGCTTTACAATCCCTCACCTCAAACAATTTCAACTATTAATGTAAATATAAAAGTGTATATACTAATAATCAATGAACAGTTAAGTCGTTTTCAAAACTTAGAATTTCCCTAAATCACAATGACACTACAGTTTTGATGAATATTTACACAAACTGTGTTATTATTCCTGAATAAAAGTTGAGTCTGAGCAATAATAATATTTTTGGATAGGAACATGCAATAATCAAATGTAATGAGCTAATGCTTAAGTAAACGAAGCCGTATGGCTTGCAGTCTTGATACTAAAATATTACCTATATCTGCTTGTACTTCTGTGTACCTTTTGATTGCTCAGCTTGGGATTAGATTGACTTGGCCTGAATCCTTTGATTTCAAACGAGTTGAAGTTAACTCAAGTTGACTTGACTAGTGTAAAATATATCCATATGGCAAAATTTTGTCTCCTCATCCCTTTCTACTTAAGACTCAGTACAAAATCTTTTGTAGGTACCTAAAACCTTCTTATAATGTTGGATGGAGGAGTAATACTGTGGTGCATATATAGACAGTCTGTTTGTAAGGATACTACAGTTAGCTATGCATTACATTTACATTCACCAAAATTTAGAGCTACTTACGACTATGACTTTTGTTGGTTCATATATAGTGTCATAATGGCAATGCAGTACTAATGTTTCCACAATTACCTAAACCAAAGTGAATGGAATGGAATGAAATGAAAAGGGAAATTGCTGTAGCGTGAATAAATTCAACGCTTTAGCCAACAGCAGCACTTTTATATCTATTTACTATCTTTTTACGTTTATATTTATATGCATTCTTTTATCCTCTATCTTACAATTACTATAATGAAATATCCGTAGATACAAACAGAAAAGATTATCTCTTGCAAAATCAAAAGGACAATGTTAAGTAATGCAAGAATTGAGGTGAAATTGGTACATATAGTCTTAGTAGACGTACATTCTTGATATAAAAATAGTAGTGATAACAAACTACGTTATAACACCACAAATAGATTGCAAACGCAGACATAACAAAGTGTATTTAAGTATACCGAAATTTTTTATATGCTACACACGAAACATCATGATAATAATAGCATACTTTTTGGTATAATATTTATATTGAACAATGACTCTTGCAATTTTAACGGAGTTCTACAACAAAAATCTACTACTATCTCAAATACATTAGTACTACTGTCTTAAAATGACTCTTAAAAAAGGTTAGTACACGTGGAATTATGTGTAGACAAGGATAGTGAATAATGACAGTAGTCTTTACGTTTTGTGTTGTAGATCGACTTACCTGGTTCTTAGTCTGAAGGTCTGCATGGTTTAGTGCTCCTGATAAAAGTAAAAATTCGCCTTCACAAATTAATGGAAAATGAATGAAAACCTTTCACTTATCACTGTCGCACTCCTCAGTTCTGTAATTCTGAAAAGTCTGTACTAAGTCATGTAGTACGTACATTTATAGAGATTGTCAGTCAACAGCTCTTTAAAGCTAATTTTACAGTTGCAAAATAAATAATTGGATATTAATGATGCCCACACACACTTTTCAAGTCATCAATAACAACTTTTGACTTTGACAGAAGGACTATACCTACTTAAAAGCATTACTTAATGTGTTTATTCCTAGCTCGATAAGAACATAAAGTATATCTATATCCTTAAAAGTGTAGTTTAATCTTTCAATAGTGACAAACAGTAGTAGGAACTGCTTTTCAATGTTAATTACTTAGATTTCATTAACCTTTCCAAACTTAGAACTTCAATGCAATCAAATCAACCAAGTGGAGATAGAGGTAGGTTATTCCTGATTTATATCCTTCGAATTTATTTCTGTGGGTTCCTTACATACAAATACAAATCCGTTATGCTTAATATGCATTTGTCCGTTGTCCTTTGACGAGACTTTATTCATTCTCATTAATTAGTTACATGTATATATCATATCATATTATAATATTGCATAACATAATTACCTACATTTACATACACAAATGTATCACTATACCCCATGCGTCTCTATCAAGCTTTAAAATTGTATTAATTACACAAATGTTTGTACTACAGCCTAGAATTCTGGATAGTGACAAGTTTTATTACAATGTTAGCCTAATTATAATTGTAATAATATGTTCTGTTTAAGCCAAGAAACTTCGGTTAGGTCAATGCAATTAAAATTGCTAAGTTTTTTGCATTATATGCATATGAAAAATAATTTAAAAGCATATAGTGAATAGAATATATTATAAAAATAATGTTGTAAAGTTAATTTATACGTTTATTGTGTCTATTTGCTTTTAATTGCACGTAGTCCATGCAGTAATTAGTAGTTACATAATTATGTGGGCGTAGGAAAACTTTTATCTTTCATACTTATCATTTACCATCTAGCTTGCAATTATGATTCACGATGTTATACAAATACAGTGTATACCTTTAACTCATTAGGACTAATTGGTGACCAAACGACAGATTGAGCAAAAAGTAAATGCAAATTATAGCAATTTTCAGCAGGATTGTATCTAACATGAATGGCTAATGAGAACGCGTCTTTACATACAAAAGTCTGTACTTTATAAATGTGATAAAAACTTATTCACATCCATAGTCATCATATGTCATTGTTAGAGCAGTGCAGTGGAACTATCGTCATTTTACATAGTTGAGCTATTAGTTTCATTGGCCTTTACATTGACATTTAAATGGATCAAGATTTTGGTGGACGGACGTATCTGAATTTTTAAGCATGTAATATTATATGTGGCATGATCGCTCTACAAAATAAAATCATGTACTATTTATCGAATGATGAAGTAATAACGAGTGCTAAATAGATCCTTATCATCATTTTTCTTTCATTACAAACCAATAGCTTAAATCAAACCTTAACTACAGTTGAGCAGGTACCTCAAAGAGTGGCAGTGATTTTTGTACCCGCAGCAATTCTTTTCTCTAATTAATGGATCGTGTTTTTCACTGTATTTTTACACCCGTCTTTGCCGAACACGCCTCTGTTTAATTGGACTGTATTTAAAATTGAATAGGTATGGGCTGAATAGCAATTTATGACCTTGTTGTAATTCAAAGACGTGTGCAATTCTATACCTACCGAATGGATGATGCTTGCACTTCAGAATTTTTCCTTTTTTAATCATTTGGTGCAGAAAGGGACATAGCTCAAATGCAACATCCTAAAAGATACATTTTACCACACAATAAACTTTACAATGCTGCAATAAATGTAGCGTGCATATACACTGCAAACTTTGCCTTTTTATCTAAAGCAATTAATTTGTAAATGCACACAATCTACAGGTAATAAAGGTTTTTATAGGAAATGATATGAGCTTGATTAAGTACATTATAGATTGATGATGCAGTGATAGGAAGATTGAAGAGACTGATCTCTGTAAATGTACTAATTGTTCTTATTGAAACCTTTTGATAACCTTGTCGCTAATTATTACTGGTGCTTTTTGTGGTTCTCTCGGAACAAAAGAAGACACATTGAAATATTTGTTACTTTTTTTTATAAAAATCATCGAGTTTTCTCTTTTATTTTTTGCGTTTTCTAATAATTTACATACAAAAATCATTGATAGATATTAAAACAAAGATAGATATCAGATATAAGAGTGCGTCACACTTCTGTAGGTTATGACTAAAACAAACAGTACAGAATGACATTTTTTGAAGAATGATTGTACTAAACAAAACACTCAAAGAAACAGTGTAATATAACAATAAAAGTATATGAATTTGATCATTATTACCAAACGTGCTCTCTCTCTTAACTTAAATTCACCAACTAAATAGTCTACTTCTACTGACACTAGAGTAACTGTAAATTAGGTATCAATTGGCAATTTAGTTTGAAGAGAAGTTGTATTGATAACCATCGGGGGTTCTGTTAAGGTTCAACTTGCCTGGAGGGAAGAATCTGCAAAATCACACAATTTATTAATTTATTAATATTTGGATTTAGAAGCCATAAAGAGGAAATGTTTCGGAAAATATTTATTTAAAACAGGAAGTTTTTGATTTTACTAACCTGGATGGAGCTGGAGTAGTAGTAGTTTGAGCGAATTGGTTTTGATATTGTTGAGGAAATCCTGACGGTTGGTTGTTGTAGTACTGAGGTTGTTGCTGTTGGATTGGAGCTGGAGCGGGTTGACGACGTTGGGCAGTATTGTAGTTGGCGTTGGCATTGTATTGGTATGGAGCTTCATATTTGGAAGCATCGTATGAGCCATCATGACCATCGTCTCCAACGTAGTTTTGTTGAGGAATGGAATTGTACTGAGGTTGAGCATTGTATTGTGGAGCAGGTTGGTATTGCTGTTGCTGTTGGGCCGGTTGGTATTGTGGTTGTGGGGCAGCTTGGGGCAATGGTGCTGGGGCCTTTGGCAAATGGTCACCGGAAACTTGGAATCCATTTTTGCCAGCGGTGTATTGCACGGTGATTTTCTTGCCACTAGAAATAGGAAAATGAGAAAATTAGTTCATCCGCCTTTGTTCCTGTGCGGCTAAAACAGGGAAAATTCAAAAAGGTGATTTTCTTACTTGGGGTCAACGTATGAGTATTGTCCCTTGCGGTCACCATTTGCAGCAGTCTCTTCCTTGAATTCAACACCATCCTCTTGAACGTAAGCAGCTGTAAATTTTTAAAAAAAAGGTTCAAAACATTGAAGGTAATTAAAAACATTTATAAGATTATGGAAAATATAATTGCTGAAATGATTTACATCCGAAACTTCCATCACCGGAGAGGTATCTGGCTTCAGCAAGAATTGCTGCGTTTTTGGGGTCTACATAGCGTCCTGAAAATATTTAAGAAATTCGGTAAAATCTTTGATCATGAAGATAATTGTTTTAATTTGGTATAATATTGAAATTTTAATTTTGAATTACCTTGCTGAGCAAAAGCTACAGCGAAGATAGCTGAGAAAACGACCTGTATAAATCATAAATGATTATAAAATTATAAAATTAAGATTTAAATATAATATTTTGAAAATTTCATATGAAAATGATATTTATTCTTACAAAAGCCTTCATGATAGATCGACAATTTCAGTTGGTCAGATCAACAATGAAACTAGAACTCCAGATGGATGGATAATGATGATCTGGATGGGAGTCAAGAGGCTTTTTATACTTCTGGAGGTGCTGGTGCTGGCTGGAATGTCCCACAACCGCAAAAGGCAAATCATCCCATAAGATGAGTTGCTGTGTTTGATTATCTATTAACTTCCCGAACTAGAAGGAAATGTTTCAACCCACACACACAAGTCACAACATAACACATCAACCTAGAAGAGCTAGAGACATAACAAGAGACATGCTCCACTATAATAAAGTAAGACGATACTCGAAGAAACATCCCCGCAGCTCTCCTATTTTGCATAATATATGTAACAAATAGCTGTGCTACGTAAAATTGTTTAAAGCTAAGGTAATTTGGCAAATGGCAATAGTCATAAGACAGCAAGCTATTTAAACAAGGCAATAAAGATAGATAGACATAGCTAAATCAAATGAGTGAGTGTGAGTGCGTTTAGTTATAAAAGAAGAAAGAAATCGTGTGAGGAACAAACCAACCGCATCATGCTACATTAAAGACACACATACATAGCATATCGAATTATACAACATATATAATACAATATATAAAATAGGTGATCATACGATTAGTGGTTTCGTTACCAAAAGGGTTGAATTGACTTTGACTTTCCATTAATTTAGATCTGCACACTTACTAACGACTACTAAAGCACAGAGGGATTCCGCATATTTATTTAAGATCCATTTTCTTTAAGTTAGGTTAGGCAAGGCAATTCAATTCAAGTCCATTGTGTAAAATAAAGGTCCCTCCTCTATATGAATCCACTGTAATTTGCACATAGCTCTCCTACCTACCTACTACCACTCACTACGTGTAATAAATGATAATAGCACAACAGAGCTACAGTCGTCAGTCTCTAAGAAAACACAATAGATTACATAGCCAAAGAAAAAGTAGATAGAGACAGATATATAATAATATATGTTGATGCGATGGGAAAAAGATTTAGGTAAGTAAATCATGATGATGATGATGAGGTGATGTGGCTGTCTGTTTTGTGAAGAAGGAATCAATGTTTAATCCAATAGAGATATAGATTGGACTGTGATACACACGTGACAGTACAATAGATTAAAACATTATAACCATTCGTAATTGTATGTTAAACAGACACTTGAATACAGAGAGTCCAACAATGAGGAGTCAGTGCATAAGAAATCTAGGAGCTGTCTTGTCATGTCTTCTTTGGCTATCGAGTAAAATAATAAGAGTTAACCTTGCCTTCATTTGACTTCCGATTTTTTCCACGTCTTCGTTTTCTTATTCATTGCTTTAGAATAAAGAGGAATCTTTTTTAGACTTATATCTCCATATATATGCACTAACACATAATATATATGCTAGTAGAATATACATTTAAGACTCTATATAGACATACATGGATAGGCGACAAGGCAATTTGACCCTGATTGCCTCACCAACATCTTTTAGTTTCCTATCGACCACACCTTCACTTCACGTAGATTTTTCTCTTTAGTCGCTTCGGTCATGTCATAGACATAGTTATTAGCTTGCTAAAAACTATAATCCTCACAAGTTAAAAGTCATTGTTGACGCTGCTATTTGCAAGTCTACACTGCAGAATTGTCTCCTTATCAAGACGAAGAAAAAAAAATGAGATAACTTGCATGATTTGAAAGAATGTTCGGGTTGAATTGCATGTTTTATTGCACTATTTCATTGTTGTATGCTAAGTACTTTGGGATTGTCCATGGGATCTCGACTACAGAGTCTCATATTTAAAAAGGGACTTGAGCCAAAAAAAATCACTAACTATCTGAAACCAAATCCAAAAATTAATATGCTAATGGCTTTTTATGATATTATTCGAGTGAATTTATTAGGAATGGGTGTCTAGTGTCCTGTACTTTATAGGAATCAGATTAATATTTACGTATGCTAATGACAATTATCTTGTTGGCCGGTTTGGTTTTCACTACCTTGCCATTAATTGGTTGTATTATAGCTAGATATGTATTCTTTATGAGTAGGTAGCTACCTACTAGGTCCGTACATTTAGTATCCACTTACTTGGACATTTTAATGTATAATTATGTGCGTGTGTGTATATACTAAAGCATAGTAGTCACTTTCCTTATAAAAATATGAAAGTGCATAATAATATAATTATCTATGCATATCTAACGACTTGTTCCATTTTTTATCCTCTATATATTCCGTGCTGTATTGTAAAGTGAAGTTCACATGTCGAGAACATGCTGATGATCTTCATTGTACATCCTGCACTTTTTGCCTATAATTTTTAGTGTGTTGTTTTGTTTTGTTTCTTATATGGATCGGTTTAATGAGCACTACATACATCTAGAACACTAATATAATAATAGCAATAAATAATAAATTATCATAAGTTCATGATCAACTGAGGGGATCTTGTGCCTTGTAAATGATCAAGTCAATGTTTCCTGAATCTTTGAGCTATGCTATGATATATAGTGTTACAGTCTCATTGTTTATAATCATTGTCGACTACTGTTAACAGGCTTTACAATTATCTCTCGACTACGAGCACAGAGAATAGAAATTGATGTATAGGCGAATTGAATTCTAATTGACATTGACACTCCTGTCCTTTACTTTAGCTGTATGCACCTGTCTCTTCTACGCTCTGCATCAACTTGTGCATTGCAATTTTATTCGCCTAATCCTTTAAATTGATTGATGTCTTCACTTGATTAATTGTCCCTTTGTGACAGGTGAATGAATGATTATTACCTGTGTCCCCATAGTGTAAATCTTTATCGATAGTGCCCAGAAGTGTTTATTCAGCCACCTACAATGCGAAACAGACTTCCAACAACCTACTATTTAACAACAAATTGACAACAGATTCTCACATGCTTATTCTTGATCTTCAGGCAATTTCTTCTGATAGCCATCGATTGATTATACATACATACACATACACATCAGATGCCTCCAATCAAGTAGCTACCTACCCACATATTTAATAACAATGCTAACTACCAATTCCTAATTACTCAATTTAATATTCTCTTCCTCATATCGATAGACACTTAAAAAGCATCCGTTCATCATCGTCTAATTCTTGTATTTCTTGGAAAGTCTTTGTGTTCTTGCAGTCGGCAACCTTTTTTACACTTTTTATCCAACGATCTTTTACAATTCAGTTAGGAGCAATAAATCTACATGTCTAACTTGCGTAATAATTATTATTTCTCATATTGACCAAAGCACAAACATTTTTCAATCCAGATATATTATTATACTTAAAAACGCTTTCGTGCGTGTTTCAATCAAAATAATAACAAATACTAGAACAATAAATCTGAGAGTATCTTCCTGGACCTTCTACCACTTTCAAACTGTTGATAACTAGTATTATCTTCTAAAGCAAATTTTTTCTATTTTTTAAGAACCAAATGCAATTATTTTTCATCTATAAATCACATTTTACAATTTTACATTTACCCAGACACCCTTTCAAATAGCTGTATCATTAGATTTCTTTTTGAAACTATTCACACTGATACTATCAATTTAATTCTCCCAGTTTTTGTTTATGCTACAGCACAGGAAAAATCATTTAACAGTACTATTCATTACTGATGAATATGTCCTGTTTAATATGAACCTGTCCTAAATGAGCATACACATCAGTTTAAAGATTGCCAAACTAAAGTTACATTAATAATACATATTCCCAGAAAAACTATCTAAAAATTATTATTATTTATAATCATTGTGCATTGTTGCTAAATAAATCTAATTAATAACTTACAATATTTATGCTAATGTTAAAAAATTCCCTTGGCGTCTACTTATGTCTTTCATGAAACCTACATCTGGTAGTCTGTATGTATTCACACAATGTTTTTGGACATTAAATATAAAAAACTTACTTAAAATGTAGTGACTTTCAGAAGAAAGTATAATTATGTGTACATGAAAAAGAATGATTTGACGGAATGCCTTTTAAGAGCTATTGGAATAATTACAGCATCATCTTTCAGGAATACAAAGAGTCATAGATTACAATTGCAAGAATTGCAAGTACAAGTGCATCAAAGGTCGTGAGAATACAGTGCAACACTAGTGCATAATATAAATGTAGCTAAATGATATAAAACAGTCTATGGTCAATCGCTGATTGTGGGAATTATCAGGGAAAGGTACTACTGCATGAAATTCTTTATGGCTGCCTATGTCCCTCCACTATGTTTGTGCAATGACTAACAATGAAATAACTCTGGAGAAGGCTTAAGTGATTAGATGAGTGGCAGAGCGGAAGGTAACAATGATTCTCTTTTAAATACAAAGCTAAGCTACCAGCACTACCAACAAACATTAATACAGTTGCATGCATCCTTCTTGCACTATTATTGCCTTTACTTTATCAACTCTGCTGAATTCATTTTCAAGTACCTACACATTATTATACTCTTATACTCATTCATTTGCTAGTTATAACGGAATAAAAGTTCATTTTACACATTACACCATGCCACAGCATAGACACTTCAAATTCCACTTGGCACACTACTCATCTACTAAATATCAAAATAACATAATGCTAAATGTATCCAAATTCAGACACAATAACAATTATTAAGGAGTTGGAAAGAAACTAAACAAAAAAAATTACCTAAATGCTATTAAAGAGTTGAAATGGGTATCTACCGACATGACAATAACTTATAGCTACTACTACGAAGCCGCATTTGTATACAAATAGCATTAAAACCCATCGCGCCGTAAGTGACAAGTTGAGATTCACTTGAGAGTCTCGTACAGCGTATTGTCAAAATAAGTTTTCCCACAGCTTGAAAATGTTTGATGAATTTTTTCATGAATAAATTTACTTTCATA
>JAAAYG020088598.1:14703-25272 GCA_009936455.2 Tomocerus minor | reverse complement strand
AACCCAAATGGTTAAAATACGATATGACTATATGACACAAGAGTATTTTACGAATATACCAATAGTAGAGGTAATTAAAATGGATGTTACAGTTTCGTGGTCTTAGTAACTCATATAAAAATGCTTAGTAGTGCTTAAACCAATGAAACGTGCAATCCATCCAAAGAAAATTAAACTACTATGTTCCGTTCAGCTATGCATCTTTTCAGTTATAGGAAGAGATGATTTTGATTGATTTTGTTTAATCATTTACTTCTGATGTACTCATGGATTTGTTGAGTTTCTTTCGGTGAGATGTATTCGGTGGGTTGCTTTCGGGGAGATGTGTTCGGTGGGTCGCTTTCGATGAGTTGCAATTCGGTGAGTTGTATTTTCGGTGGGATGCGTTCGGTGCGTTGCTTTCGGTAAGTTGTTATTCGGTGACTAGACGTAGAACCAGTCTGGTAATCTTCATCTGCCTTGATGGCCTTTCCAAATATGAAATATTTTATTATATCATCTTCTTTTACAAGGGTTCAAAAAATCCAACCATCGTATTAGGACTCATATTGTTTTGGGGGTAATTTCTGCATTTCAAAATAGGGTTCTGATGTGCTGTGGACTTTCACTTTTCTTGCCAGCTTGATTATACTGCACTACTTTTAATATTTGTGTATATTATTAACATGGAACAAAGTTTTAGAGTCCAGAGTTTATGCTGAACGTCTTTATAGGAGAAAGGAGAAAATTCAAATAGTGGCACCAGCATGTGACGGTCACTTTATTTGACGGAGAAAAGATTTTCTCCTTGATGGCATACTTTAAAATCTTGTACAACGACATGATCTTGCTTTGAATAGAGTGCAATTTTATTTAAGTTGTCTCCATAATCGACCTCACCAGGTTTCTCAACTGAAGATCAATTTAATATATCTTCAACATATATTATGTGGAGATATAACTATATAAGTTAGATGTAGAACATTCCACGTAGCATTCATTAGCGAGTGGCTGTCAAACTGTCCGGCGATATTATTATTTATGACTCCTATTTACGTAACCAAAATAATATTTATTGTACATTAAAGCGTACTTTTATATTTACTTTCATATTTGCATACTTTTCTAAAAACAACTCATATCGAAGATATAATTTCTAATTCCGTAATCATTACAGTTAAAAGTACGTATAAAACTTAATAACGAATAGCTATTTAATTATAATTTATATTTAGATGTCTGTAAGCCTTTTAATCCACACAGATAAAAATATTCTGTGTTAAAAATTTATTATTACCTACGATAATTTTAAATATTTTTAAATTATGACAATTGGTAGTCAATTTTCAACAATCCGTATCACTAAAATCTAAATACCCCATTCACCATACTTTGAATATTTCTCACCATGAAAACACAGCATATCGATTTAAAAAATCTATTAAATAATTATTGGAATTCCAATGGTTTATCATAAGCCATAGAGTTAAAAATAGCATGGTTTAATTTCGATGTAAGTGGGGCAGTAATGTGACAACTAAAAGAAAGCACTTTTCTTATTGTTCCACTTCGCGAATCGATTAATTACAGTCCGAGCACATATCCGTTGCTTGAGCTTTCCATTTTCCAGGAAACGTTTTCTTAGATAATAAAGATTTATAGTCTTTCTTAGGAAGAGGGTTTTAAGAAGGTAATTTTGACAGCTCTGGTTTCTTTTTCAGCTGTAAGAACAAAACTGAGTCTTAGGGCAAAAAATGTTACGGATCGAGCACAATATTTACCTCATCACTTCTAACACTCATATTTTATTAGACCTCGTCCAGTTCAGCTGAGTAAAAACAGGGAAAGTGAGCACGTACTCAGTCTTCTATAGTCCGCTTATAATAATACGTTCCTGTATGTTAACCTCATGTAGTCAAGAAGAGAGTACTTTACCTACTAAACTACTTACAACTTACGTAGGTACTTTCATCAAGCGTCATCCTACTGAAAGATAAAGTAGACAGTGTCCCTACTCACTTCATTTTTTACCTTATGTTCATTTATTTTTCATTTCGGAATTTTGCAGTGCAGGAGATTTCTGATTACTTTACAGATACTCCTCTTGACATCGCATGTATTCAATTCTTATTGTAAATTGCTTTGGGTTGAAAAATGACAACAGTGATATATCAGCTTTAATTTTTGCTGTTTCTATACAGACCGGAGGCTGAGAAATAAGTAGCTCATCTCATAGCTTCGCGTATTGCGTCCTGCAAGAAAGAGTTGGAATTTATTTTCAGACTCCCAGGGAGCTCCTTCAATCAATGAAAACTTTGAACTTCTCTACATTAGCTCCATATCATTCAGATAAATATTTCAACTCTTTTTCTGACGGAACTGGGAGACTATCTATTACTTATAATAAAGTTCCAACAAAGGAAATGAATGGCAAACTATCTATCTTTGTGCGGCGGACTCAAACACAAAATATTTTCACATGTTATCATCATTTCGTTTTGACGTAATTTTTTAGGATTTTGTACTATTTTAATATACCGTAGGTTTCGTTGCTGTTTTCTTGTGCAGAATTAAATATTGTATAAGGATTAAATAAATTCTAGTTAAAATCATTTTTGTAATGTAATCAATATTACCTATGAAAAGAGATGTTCTTATTTAAATGTCAAAGAGCAGTAAGAGATAGCGACTGTGAATTAAAGTTCAGGGCATGCTTAACAGCCGATAGCTAAAATTGATGCAAAGGAACTTTCCATCTCCTTAATTTGTGCTATTTTAAGTAGAAGCCATAAGCAGGAACAGCAAATCATTATGTTCTGCCTTGTTTGAAAATTAAAGTGATCTTATTATAATCAATAGTCTTTTATTTCTTTTTCTTGGAATCTTTCCAAAACTGACTGAGTGCATTGTTCTTGGAATAAGTAATAGTTGTATTTACTATAGAAAAGTAAGCAGAATGAACTTTTTGTATTGGTTCTTCTTCTAGTTCAACAAATAGAAAGCCTCAAGTATTGTATCGTTAATCTTTGCTAATCCAATCAAATGCAATCGAAAGAAGAAGAAAGAGCAGTAGTCAAAGCAGATATTTATGTTGTAAGGTACCATTTAGTAGATATGTGCCAACCAAATACACGAGTCATTCAGAAAGTAAAACTGATGAACTGGAGTCTGCCTGAGTTGTCGAAAAGAATCACTATCTGTTTTCTGAATCTAACGCTAATTGAATAGAAACGGAAGAGAAAAGTCCATATATACATAATTATGTAGCCATATATCGGCACTTATTCTTCTTATACCTATAGTAATTTCCTGGTTCGCTGAAGAGAATCAGAAAAAGAATTGTTTAAAATAGCTCATACATCAACTGCATGTAGCTGGGATTTCTCATGTAGTCAGCATCATTTATTCTATTTCCATGAAACTAAAGAAATCCGAACGCCCCTACAGTGGCCTCTCTCTTCTCATCTGCCATAATTCATTTTAAAAGGCTTTCATTGATCTACTATCCTGTCAAAAAATAACAAGCTATTAACGGAGAATTTATGTGGAAGTAAACGTTAAGTTGTCACGTACTGTTTATGAACTTATAGGTATAGCCACCAAAATTCGGTATATCTCGTATTTTTAGCCAAACTAGGAATTCAGTTTTAAGATTTGATGTTATGGGCATAATTACTTCACTAAAGTGCAGTTGAGTAATAATATTATGTTACGTATCCCTACAGGGCAAGGATACCGAAAATAACTTGAGATTTAGGACTTTTTAAGTTTGATATAACGACGGTCAGCACGGAATAGTAAAAGTCCGCGTAATGGGGACAAATACTAATTGTAACTGCCATAGGAGAAAATAAATTAGCCAGAAATCTCAAGGAAACCACAGGCACAATATTATGTACATGTACAAGAAGTAATTAGTGCACTAAAAAGTGAGTCAATTGGTCCAGTAGGATACTAAGAGAACTTTATTAAAAGTGCAGTGGAGCCAATTAGGTGGATTATAATTACAGTAGAGTGTTGGAAGCCGGCTTAGCACGAGACTGTTACAGTTTCTGTTGACCACCCATGAAGAATGTGCCATAAAGGAGAAGGGGATCAAGTGCGAAAACCTTGAAGGATGTGCAATAAACGTGGAGAATGAGGGAATTGCAAAGGAGTTATTAGTTTCCACCGTAAGATTGCGATGACTCGGAGGAATGTGTGAAATAACTCCATTTAGTCTCTCTATTCTAGGAATTTCTTTGCAGGAGCCGAACTATTTATCTTAATTGGACGCACAACAAAAGCTCGAGTAAAAATAGCAGCGCCTGCCTATAACTACTGCAAATATAGTGCGTGTGAATTTCAACTTCATACTGGAAATTACAGGCTCAGTAGAGTCTTTGGCATTTCCTAACTCGGGAATCTCGACCAGTGAGAATAGCAATTATAGATATCGTCCGTGGAAAATAGAGGACTTTCATAAGGTCCTCCTTCTATTGCTTATGCTTCTAACGGGATCTCATAGCTCTTCCATTGTATTATTAATAATAGGGAGGAGCTCAAGAAGAAAGTCGTCTTTTGCCAAGGTGCTTACAATGAATAGACATTCTTTGCATCTCAGTTTTATGTCTTTGAGGAAGGTGTATGAGTGAGAACTAACTAAGGTCCGCTACGAACATTCTTCATAATTCATGTATGTGTTATTCCTACGTTTTATTGATTTGGCCAGCATAGATACTTAATGGGAAGGAAGCAGAATTCGCCGAGGAGGGTTCAGAACTGAGTGAAGCATAGAAAGTGGAGGAAGGAAGAGGTGGATGTAGGTGAAGGGTGGATTGCTATAACCTCCACTTCCTATCCACATACACCTACATATTATCACGGCTCTTTTATATTCGACACTAAAGATGTTAGTGCCAATCTGACTCCTATTGCTCGGTCACAGTTGTTTGTTACTGAGCAGAATTTTTCTGGCTACTATTGATATAAGTAGTATATTCACACCATTTCCCTCCTGGAAATAGCACGAATCTGGTCATGAGTGCCTGAGAGAGAAGCTACTCGCCTCCGTTTCCTCATTTTATTCAGCATGTGTCTGAGATAGTTGAGAAATACATCCCTAATAAATGTCTGCTGGCTATACAGCCAGTTAACACACGTTATACTGGAAACATATATTAATGTGTATACGAGAGAGTAGCGACTAGCGAGAGCCTCTACATTCAACATGCTCCGCTCTATCAGCTATGCTATTGTCTATAGATAAATTCATCGAAAGAAAGCAGGAAATTTCGAAAGTCTGCTGATTCAATGAGAAGTGAGCTTTGCTTTCTACTTTCTGCATCGTGAACTAACTGAGAGCTAAAGTGGTGCTTTTGTCTTTCAAAAGAATAAGTTAAGCCAGCAGATAAGTAGGTTGGGACGATACATGTAACGTGTTCGCATATCAGCCCCGTTATACGCCGTTCCTTGTTAGGCGCCTTTATACGTCTTCCCCCATCCAATATCTATACGTAGTAAGCAAGAAAAAGTTTTGGTTACGTTATTTTTACATTGTGCTACAAATAAAGACATGCATTTCGGAACCTATATTGCCCACTTTTCTTTTTTCCTTTATTTATTTCAGCAGCTCACACTAACATGCCATTGCTCAACTCACTCAGGAGGAGCTACTTATTGCAATGCAATCTTACTACACGTGTGCGCCCTAAACTATACTTAATAACTTAGCATTTGCCAAAGTCGGATTTAACAGAAAACTCGTAACCATATATAAACCAAAAGTCATGTTGTAAGAAATTGCTAACATTGCAGGTGGAAAAAACATTTCCTCACAAGAAACGTGAGCTAAACAATTCATTCATTTGACCAAGCAAGGAAGAAATTCATCTTTTCTTTGGGTTGCAATTTGCAAATAGTCTAATGTTCTTGAGATAACTTCATCCTCTCTCCTTCTCGTTTTATATATTTTTTGAATTGCACTCATTTTTTTTACAAATTCACTGTATGTTTCATTTTCACATATCAAAGATTTTTCTCCAATGAGAATAAATGTAAAGGCCATTATTTAACAATATCAGTAATTTTTCGCGACTTAAAACACAAAATTTTAGCAGTGCAGTTAAGACCACCTCAGAAACTTTTTTACTCAGCACCCGAGGGAGCTAGGAAGTTGATTTTTTCTAAAAACGTAGGCCTTTCCTGTTCCGATGGCGAGTCGTAGGGTAGGGGTGTCCCGAAAAAATGTCTACAATTATTAATATATTATTAATTAATATTGTTATTATAATATAGTATTAATTTTTCGTAAAAGAAAAATGCGTGTAGTTTGGACAAAATTATTTATTTCTCCATTGTTTGGAAAGCTAAAGAAAATCCCTCAGGATTAACCCTCGGGACAAGCGGGCTCCATTCTTTGAAATATAGATTTCAAAATCGGGTGCCCCAAACTGGAGAAGGGCGGTTTCTACGCCATATTTGCCATACCTATCCATGTTAACGCCGAATAGGTTACTACGGCGTGTACTTAATAAATACTACCATCACAGCCCTAACTATGTATCGACTTCTACATTCATACTTATTTATTGCTCATCGCCCTGTAGTAATATTTGACGCGCAGGCGCTGTCGATCATTGAGGAGCCCTTAGCTGCATGTCTTGAAATCTGTCATGAATTCGATTTCTCCATATTTTTGATGTGAATACTTTGTTTCACAGGGTTTCGTTTGTCTTTCAATGGCTGTCCATATAACACTTGATATATAAGAAAGCACTATTATCCCAGAAGAGGTTGCTTATCCATGCTATAGCTTTTCTGCGATAGCATTGAAATTGTAATATCTATGCTAGCTCTTTGTGTTCGAGTTGTTGTATTAACGCTATTTATTACAGCAGAGATGTCTTTCTTTGCAGAGAAAGTTTATTTATGCCATTGCAGGACGACGCATTTCAGACGATGCTATTCGAGCTATACTTAGTTTGTTATATTTGGGCCTTAGGAGAATAGGAGAGCAGAACTCGCAATTCAATCTAATACTTACTAGATGAGCCTACTAAACTGGATTATAGCCCACAACGATGTTATAGCAATAGAGCCTGTTGGTAGGGATGTAAATCTATTTCAAGAGGGTATAGCAATATAAATGAACCAAAAACGATGAGTAAATAAACGAACTTAAAAGAAAGTACCTCACGTATATTTAGAGAGGGAGTGTGTCCTCGGGGCTCAGTCAGATTCAATTCAACTATTTAAGATTAAAGAGTATTGCCAGTGTTCACCATTGTTGTACTATTCTGTGGCAACAAGAACACTGAATTCTTCGTCGTGAGTTTGGCACTGACTGGAACGGTAACAACTGGCAAGAGGCCGGCCCGAATGTTTGTAGCTTTACTAGCAGTGCCTTCTGAATTGTGAGTTTCTCACATGGGATGTTCCATTCACATCAACATTAACATCACTCTCGCTTTCGCTTTGAATCTGTTGGGAGACAAGGAAAACACTTTCTTTTCTCACTGAATAAAGATAACAGAGCCTGGGCTCAGAATATTATTGCTATACATTTATACAATGCTGAGACTAACTCTAGAAGCCCTTCCATTTATCCTTTCTTTATTTTTCCAGATGTGAGACCCGAGATGCTTTTCAATTCCTCTTCTTCGCTGTATCAAATATAGGCAACATTTTTTGTTTTCAGTAACTTGTCCTGGTCGTCTTTTGTCGAACACTTTCTTATCATGTAAATCTTCACTAAATACTATGAGATATCTGACTACATTTGACAAACCATTTTAAATGCTTCGCTTTAAAAGCCTTCATTCATTTCTTTCAAACACTGAGATGGAATTAACTATTTGTATTTTTAGCAGTTTATTTTTAAAGACACAAACTGCGTCACAGAAATATAGCAACTGATAGTACAAATTATGTTGTGGTTGTCAGCTTCTAAGCAATCCACCTGATATGATAAAGAAATATGCAATCTGTAATTTAAAATTAAGTTCAATAAATAGATAGATAGAACAATTGTTTATGACCTATATAGATCTTATCGGGATAAATGGTAGTAGCTAGAAATTTTCAGAAAAATGTTCACTATATATAAATTGAGTGATAATATATCGGAAATTTTGTAGGCATTATTAAGCATAGAATAGATATGACTGTCACTTGTAACAGTGCTAGAGTCTTAGGTTTCAATGGGCAGTATAAAATGATATTTCATTTCTTTCACGTATAAACGGTGCTAGCAGAGCACGTAGCACATGCATAGCTTCCTAAATCTGAATATTGGTGAGGAAGGTAGTTGAATTCAGTGGATATGCATATTTTTATTATTACCAGAATTTATTCTGTGAGCGTAAGAAAAAAAAACATGAGGTGAATTCAAGACATTGTTTCTGTGACGTGATATAAGCCACGTCATATCACTCAACATAGTCAGGGACTAGTAAGCCTCATAAAATTCTACATTGAGTGAAAGTATTATCTTAAGAGCTGTAGTAAGACTTGAATGATTTTAGGGAAACCTTCTAAGTTGAAGTATTTCCTTGAACATTCCTAACAGAATGGCTTAGGTGAGGCGATGCATGTAATGTGAAGTGCACTATGACTTGGGAGTCTATCCGAGAAAGCAGGAAACGACGCGACGCCTACTTGCATGCATGTGTGCCGATAACTGATAAAACCTAATTCTCCGTCTCTCCATCCTTTGTTCTTATGCAGATTCAATTCGCACTTTAGTGTTTAGGTTAGGGCGACCAGCCACCGTTATTTATAGTTAGATTTACAGGACAGTCAGAAGGATAACTGCCGCCACATACAACGCCCTTTTTTCCGGTTTACTGACAACGTTTGAAATAAATGTCTTTCCATTTAGTCCCCTAGTGCTACAACTTTTGTTGCGACATTTTTTTATTGGACAAAGCTTTTACAAAAGCCTAAAACTTTCAATTATAAGAAATACTCAACTTTAAAAACCGAATATTTATTATTAATCAATATCCATTGATCTTATTTACAAAAGGATTTACTTGTTTTCCTATTAGTTATGCATTTTATTGAGGTTTATTAATATATTTGTGTATTTTGAAGAAAGGAATGATAAATCATTTGTAGGCATATGGGTAAAAGAACGTTTTTATCCGGGTTTAGATATCTTTCATGAATTTAGTCAATAAATGCTAGGAGCATTTTACAGTAGAGATGTCTTCATCCACTCTGAATTTTGAATGAAAATTAATGAGCGTGCATGGAAAGCTGAGAAGAGCTCTGCGGAGGTAGTAGAGATACGAGGAGTCGTTCGTCCTTATCAAACTCTTATGTGTTACATAAACCAGGAAAGCAATTTAGGGCTCTGTAAGTAGAAGTGTGCATAGAAAGAAGACAATGTAAATGTGATATGCTATCAGAGGTGCATGAAGTTAACGGTTTAGTGGAGTTTGCTATTGTTTTCCGCGCACTGAATCCCTTGCATACTATTGGATGTGATAATATCTTAAAAACGGAAGGATAAAGTAAGACTAAAGGGGAACAGGTCAGCCGGCACGGCAGGCATTTCGCAGAAATCTCCCGGGTGGTATGTATCACATTAGTGTATAAATACATAAAATTATGCATCCAGTCAGCTTTGTTGTGATATGAATGTTATGAAGTGATGTGCTCCGAGTTAGAACACCCACTTTGCCAAAATGCAGACATCTTTCTTCATCCTATCCCTCCACTATGTATTTTTATTAGCAACTTGTTTATAATTCACTACAAGCATCCATAATCATTCTGAATAACGTATGTTTAGTTTTAATCAACATAACTGAAT
This sequence comes from Tomocerus minor, assembly GCA_009936455.2. Lineage (NCBI taxonomy): Eukaryota > Metazoa > Arthropoda > Collembola > Entomobryomorpha > Tomoceridae > Tomocerus > Tomocerus minor. The sequence goes on along the minus strand of JAAAYG020088598.1, from coordinate 15,494 downwards.
ACAAAAGGCCGAGTAGATTTAAATATTTACAACTGTTGCAAATTGCACACAAATCGGGAAAATTACCGGGTAATATACTTCGCTACTCATAAAAATACGCAAATGTTTCCATGACTCATCCTACATTATGCTCTATGCAAATATTTATCTTCCCTTCCATTGTGCACAAGTATTATTTTACGTTTCCCTGCGACCTAAAATCCCAGACAGACGGCTACACATTATACTTAAAGATTTCCATGCCATACAAGACGGCATTCCCTTTTGTTTAGTCTCTAGGTAAATGCATCTTCCCCTTATTCTAGCTCTTGACTCTTTCCAAACAAAGCACACAATAGAATTAAATTATAAAACAAAAGGTTTAAAGTAATTTACGACGCCATTTCTGTTTATTAATAGAAATATTTCTTACGCACCTAGAATCAGAAAACTAAGAATAGTTTTTCCACATGCATCTGAAAATTATAGCATTACTTCCCATAACTATCTACAAATGAATAAATTGATTAATAAATTACAAGCGTAGCAAAATAGGTAAATCGAAAATAATGGAATGTACTTTGATCCGTTTACTTATTACCATATTTTAATACTTGGCCATTGATTGGAATTTATTGCCAGTGCTTATATACTTATTGGTTATTTGAGTGCATTATAATTTGTGGCTTGCCTTCTAGATTTTAAAATTAAATTTTTTCAATATCTTTTAATTTAATAGATGCATATATTAATGTGCATTCATTTTTGACTGCACCGAGAGCTAAATCAAATCCGTATTTACAAGTCTTTCA
>JAAAYG020088587.1:0-34436 GCA_009936455.2 Tomocerus minor | reverse complement strand
TATTTTGTTTCTAAATTAACTACAACTGTGTGCTTCTAAATTATTCCTCATTATTTCCTGCATATTATCATAGAACATTAATTCTTACTGTAGTAGAACCTGGCATAAAACACTACAAATATAAAACCTTTATACCATCCTGTCATTAGACTCCGTCACACCGCCACAAACATCACACGTTGCACACAGACACAGCTCACCAGAATCACTCTCCTTCCCACCTCACATACTTACGTCTACAAATATTCCTAATATTATATTAGTCATCGTCATCATCTCATGTCTTCATAAAACACATGCACACTGCAGTCGTCTAATGCACAAGCACGGTCTTATATTTAGCCTACACTTATGCTATGCTTAAAGATGCTACTAATGATATTTGTACGCATGATGTACGTTTTTACTGAGAGAGAGAGAGAGAGAGAGAGAAGAGAAAGGTTTATCGTCAAGGTAGTTACTGATATTCATTTAATAGCATTGTATGGCAATATGTTTCGTGTTGATTCTGTTTCATCGCATGCTAAATAAGGGTGATAATAGGAATGTTGTTGTAATAGTTTTGTTCTGGATGTTTTTTCTTAAGCTAATGTTTATTGAGAGTCGGCTAAAGCCAACTACAATGCTTTTTGTTATCTTAATTATTTCTTAATTAGTGAGAATTACAAGTAGCTCTAATGACATTTGCTTAGAAACATAGCAAAACCCGCCGTAGAGACACAATACTATATCCAGCCCCAGTTTCTGCTCCTGTTAGTAATCTTTCAAGTCCTCATTGTTGATGCAGAAGAGTCGAGTATTCCTTCCTTTGATTTCACTGAGTGAGTTAAATTGGATTGAAATAATATTTACCACACATTTGGCTCCTCATGTCTACAACAGAAAGGTAAGTTTTGAAAAGCTATCGCAAAGTAAAGAATTGAGGCAGTGAAACAGTGGAATGATTTAGTTCCGATGAAATGCTATTTATTATAACAGAAAAGTGCTGAATAAGTGCTGTCTATTGTCCAGGGCCAGGAATGTGTTTTTTACGGTGGATGGTTGAGAGCGCTAGATATGATCTTATCTCTATAGCTATAGGTAGAAGGCTACGGATAGAATGAAGAGAAAGTGTAAGTGGGCAGAGAGAGCGAGTTGGCTATATTATTCTAAGGCGTAGTTAGCAACAATGACTATTGCTCATATCCAGGAAGGGTTTCGGCAGGCCGTCCCCAGCCAGAAGAGCTCGGTGAAAGGAGGTGCGGAGTGAGGGAAGAGAGTGTGGCTCCACTCCAGCACAATTCAGCGAGAGAAAGCTGAAGAAGCAACGGCTTATCTTTGTTTCCCTTTACTAAAACCAAGATTATGTGCTGGAGAAATAAGTAACTGCCCCGCGAGTATTATCTATTACGTTCTGAGCCTGCATAGGCTCGCTATCTCTGCACTTGGCCATTTCACAGCACAGCAGCTCACACTGGGACTAAGTCTTCCTAATCAACTGGCACAAAACAAACTGAGCATATGAGTCTATGTAGGACGTAGCCCGACTGAGGCCGTGGGATGGGAGAAAGTGAGAAAGCTCTCGTTGTGCCAATGCAGCGAGGAAACCGCGAAACTAGCTTTTGATACACTCTTTTCATCTTCTCACAATCAGGGCACTTGCTACTTACAGCTACTTAATTGTCCTCGTTTTATTGCTCCGTTATTGTTATGTCCATGAAATCTCTCTGCTCCTCATCTTCCCGTCCACCAGCTTTCCCTCCTCTTCCTTCCCGCATATTATGCGGGCCTAATGTGCAGAGAATGAGAGCAGAGAGAGAAATGAATCCACTCTGCCCTTAGAAATTCCCACTTCCTTGTCTGGGCAAATCATCTCCCTGTCTGCTCCCGTCCTGTGCTATCAATCAATAATTAAATACGCATCTTGTGGAAGGGCACGCATAATATTATCCCTCCTCTTATCCTTCTTATGCTAAGCACTCAGATTATGCTGGACTAATTAACTTCGTTAATACTGAATTCATTCCACTCCTAAGCGAACAATATGATGATTGCGTTCTCGTAAAACCGAGACTTTCCATTTCACATCATCCTTGGGCATAATGAAACATTTCCATTAAAATTCCTTCCATTTATGTGAATAATCCATTGTAAACGAATGAACATAACATCAGCACTGGCAAAAAACAAAAAACTGTGGTGAACCTACCAGGAGTAGAACTCCCAAATACCCTGCCATGGTGAAACACACATCCCCAAATTCACCATTAAGGCTGGCATATTACGTACAGCTTAACATACAATATGCTTCGCGTCCGTTATACACTCTGAATATGGCACACGGAGTGTAGCGCTCACATGTTCATAGTTCTTGCCTTAGGTTCCGTGCACTCATCGAGATCCGCTGTGCCTGCGCCCTCTGAGGTGCACTCGAGCCTTAGCCAAGAATTATTTAATTCTCAATGATTATGTACTATTAATATACAAATTAAAATTTTGTCTTGTTACCGCAAAATTGTAAACTGTTGGCAGAGGCCCCATTAGTGTTTTAAAAAAGGTTTAGCGTTCAAACTTATTCCGTTCCTGAGATCTACATACCCCATTTTGCTGCCGACAGACGTACAGATAGACAAACAGATGGTTCATCGCATACAGTACCTACCGGTTCTGATTTTATACTAACCCCATTGTGATAGAATTGATTTAAAGATATACAAATGCAGAACGGTTTGGTTCATCACATAAACAAAAAACTGGGAGGAAAATTATCATCATTTCCCGCCCTGTCACAGGTGAACGAAAAAAAACATGGAAAAAGGATTAAGAAATATCAGCGAAACTACTCGTCCGATTTGAGTGAAACATTTTAGGAACTTTTGATAGAGTAGCTTCGGGTCTTTTTTCAAAATTGTCAATGAATGGTTTGCAGCAGTAGCAATTTTTCCTTTATTACAGTAGAATGGCTAATGTTAGTAGTGTGAATGTAACTAGCAAAGGGACACATTATGCAACTTTTCCAGGTTGTTGGTTGGTCCTGCCGGCGGTGCGGGTTGCCGTCCCCACACAAAACATCATGAGCTAACATAGTTTACATGTGGCCTGTAATAATAACAATATTTGTTAGAATAACTACTTGCAGGGGAGGGAGAGTGTTGTGGACGGGTAGTATGCGCTCACCCACATTCGCGGAATGTGAAATTAGATATTGAGACGATTTTGGTTACAATCCGACAAGTGTAGGGAGGCTCGTTCGATGTTGATGCTGAAGAAAGTGTTTATGTAGCAGAATTAAGGGACTGCACTATGTGTATAGATAGGGCTGTTGATGTATGTATGTAAAGTTGAACCGTGATTTAAGAGGCCGTCATAGTCGGGCTGCATTGTAAATTACCATATAATTTGCTATGAAAGATTGCAGTGAAGGAAGGGAGGTTGGTAAGAGAGAGAGAGAGAGAGAGAGAAAGTTATGGTTCGTATGCTAGGAAGGGAAATTTCCCGACTTAATTACATTACAAACATATTTACATAAGTAAGGAGCGTTTGGAGTCGAGGAGTAAGTAGTTTCAAACAAATCATAACTGTAGCGTTACATACTAAATAGTGTAGGAGGAATCGTTTAGACATGATAGTTAAGTTTACTTAGTTAGTAATTTGCATAAAGCGATAGAATAGGCAGTGACACTCAAGATGAGTTTCGTTTCCGAGTCGCGAAACGGAATAGCGATTAATAGTCAAGCCAGTGCAGTGCCACAGTCACAACTCAGCATAGCCGAAGAGACTGCCTGCCTGCACACAACTAATAACACAGCACAGCACAATATGTTCATAAATACGACCAGAACAACAATCGTTTAGGTAAGCATAATTTTGTGTATTTCCCATAATAGTCCTCCACCCGAAGTCCTAGACGTCTCTCCTTATATCCTCCATGCTAAGTGTGCACTTTGTCAGCTAAACAAATAGATTGTAGCTAAATGCTTCACAAATCCACACCGTCAACACGGCACAGCAACCCAGAACGTACTTTCCCTATCGAGCACCGTCGAAAATTAAAACCCTATCAGCCTCCAAACGAATACAAACAATAATGCACGTTTTATTACTATAATATGTAGGTGGCCATCTGTAGAAGGATTTATGGTTTTGCATTCAAATTTACCATAATGCTCACGTTCCTTCCTTATCTCCGCCTGCAGGTAAGGAGACTTTCTTTCCTCAATCCTCACTGCAAATGCATTTATTAATTCCCAAGTACAACCGCTGCTTTGAAAAAACTGATGTAAAAGGGAAGTACAAACAAAACTTTCCGCACATCCGAACGATAGCTTTCATTTTTACAATTTCCGTCGTGGCTGTTGAAGAATTTCTTCGCGAGTATCTCCGTTAACTGAAAAATCCTCTTTCTATTTACGACACGACATTAAATGGTTTATTCTGCTCAGAATTGTTTGTAGAATCCGTTTTCCGTTGTAAAGGTAATTAATTGAAAAAGATGAGTAGCTAGGTGCAGATAGTATGAAAAGTTTGGAGAGCGGAAATCTTGGTAATTGGCAAAATAAAGAGTGTTGTTGGAAAGGAATAATATTTTTTGTTTTGCTTTTTCGCATCCGAAGGCTTGTTTTCCTGAGTCTAGCATAACTATCCATTTTAATGAGTGACATAATATAATTTTGTAGAAGGACGGCATCGCTTCAGAAGAAGAGCCTTTGTAGTCGGAGGAGTGATCTAAGCCGGGAGTAAAAACAAGTTAAGTAGCAGTGCATAATATTATGAGTCGTGGAGACGAGCGCGGAGTGTTGTTGGGTGGAGGAAGGGCTGGTGGCCGTTGCTTTTTCTTCCTCCTCATGTCATAACTTGGAACCGCTGAGACGACTACTCCATTCAAAAGCAGCTTTCTCATCATCTGGCAAATTAGAAGAAGGGAAGGAGGGCTCGCATATGCCCAACTTAAACAACGTGACTGGAATCAGTTATTTATTCATACTTTGTATTTCACAGTCATTCCATCTTTCACTGTCTCCTCTCACCGACTCTCCCCGCTCCTCCAAGATTTCCATCTTTCCATTATGGGCCAGCTTTTATACACTACCCACGGGCATTTATTATAGGGCCATCTAGACTGTTGGCACCCGCTTAAAATTATTCCAGTGCATCGCTGTGTCTGTTCACGCTGTCCAGACTAGACGGAGGCAGAAATCATCTCTCCCGCCAAACACAGAGCACAGAGCAGGAATTTTTATTTTAATAGGACTGAAGTTTGCAGGGGAAGTAAGTGGTGCGTGGTTGACATTAGCCTCATTAAAATGGTGTATACAAGATTGTACAATGGTGGCTGGGCTGTCCACACGCTAATTGTAAATGCAATTACAGTGCACGTTGTTCCGTGTACAATATTATTAGAGTCATTACACAGAGAGAGAGAGTGAGTAAAAATGAGGAATGGTGCTCCTTCGTCAGAGAGGACTCGTCCTCATTAGCGAGTGATCTGAGGAGGTTGGTACAAATAAATAGGATGTGCTGGTGTGCAACGTCGTGCATGTAAATGGCAGGCGGGGAGTTGGGGATGAGAGTACAAGTGGCTCTTGTAAAATATCTTTGACATGAGTGAGTGAGTGAGTAAACGGATGTAATGTAATGTGAAGGAATGGGAATGTGATGTAATGTGATGTGATGTAAAGGACTAATAGCTATTATCAAGGAGTGAGACTTGGCGAGGCTCCTCTGCCAGATCTCCTTTTCTCCAGCTCTCTGGTGGCAAAGCAAGAGCTGCATAAAGTCGCCTCATCAAACGAATTATTCCAAGTGTAAAATTACGGTAAAACATACACAGCCCGAGTAAGTAAGTTGGATTTGATTAGAGTCTACGAGCTGAATGTGGTGTATGCTAACCTATTTATTCGAATGTGCCGTGTATGCTTAGCAGGCCCCTTCATCTGCATACCTCGCTCCTCTTCACGTCTCGCTCTCTGTGCTCATGCAGAAGCAGCAGAGACGAGACCACTCTCTCCAAAGCCCCTCTATCTCTTCCCTTTACTTTCTCTCTCTCTCTCTCTCTTCTCGCTCTCTCTCTCTCTCTCTCTCTCTCTACGAAACAAAATTCTAAGTCGGATGCCTAGTAAGTGTTTTACACGACTCGGGATTTTATAAGTGCAAACGAAGGACAAAATTATAGCGAGTTGCAATGAGAGAGAGAGAGAGAATTTAAAGAGTCAGTCGCTGTATAATGAGAGCAGTTCCCGAATTTGCTACTTTGCTAGTTAGGTATCGTTAGTTAGTTTGAGTTTGTAGTCGACACGCTGACTCAGTCACTCATCACAAGTCTTTATTATGTATTCGACTCATCTTTTCTCCGTAACGGGGATCTAATAGTTTTACTTCTCAACAAAATACACACGTACATACTAAATACATAAGAATCGGAGTAGGGAGCCGTGGAGGGAAGGACTGCGTGCGTGTGTGTTGGCGGGCGGGCAGGCGGGCGTTGTGTAGTTGGCGAGCTAGCGGCACAGCCGACAGTGGAGAAAGGTTGGAGGTAGAGTGAGGCACGGCGAGAGTCGCAATTCAACGGAGCTCCAAAGATCAGATCAGGCAGGCAGGATGTGGAGGGAGAGATGGGAGCAGTCGGGAGAGTTGACAAGGAGAAGAAGACAAGCTGTAGCGCAATTGCTAAGTCGCTTCATGCCTTGCACGGCCATCAACCCGGCTTCGTTAAAAGCTGCGGCTTGTAAATTATAAAACTCGGGATTCGGGATGTAGGAACATGAGTCCTCCGGCCGGCTTTCCTTTTACGTGTCTGTCTGCTGAGGACTAGAGTGATCAAGATAATCCGTCCCGGCCCCACTCCCTCCTCCGATCCTTTCACAAATATCCCACTCCCCACTCTCGTCCTACTCAAATCAAAGCCAACTCAAGTCGCGGAGAGGAAAAGTTTTTTACAACTTTTCAAAAGCCTTCCTACAAACTAAAAGTGGATGGAGGCCAAAGAAAGAGTGCTGCCTGCCTGCCTGGCGTAGGAACGACGCTTCCAGCCACCCAGCCTCCGTCACAATTCTCCGGCTCACTGCTTTCTCTCTCTCTCTTTCTCTCTCCGTATCCCGCCTCGACTCAAACCTTTGAGATTCCCTATCTCACGGATCTGTATAGCAGTCCTTCCGTGCTCACCTCTCTCTCTCTTTGAGCCTTCGATTATGATGTGTATCGGGTGACTTCTGCCGGCTTCCTACTCCCTCCCTCCACAACCGCCGCTCTCTCTCTCTCTCTCTGCCTGGAGTTGACTTTGGCGAGCAGTTAGCTCTGACTGAGACTCGTTCAAACTCAAAGTTGAAAGTTTGAAGTGAAGAGAGGAGAGACGAGAGTGAAATAAGAATGAAAGCCGAGCTTTAGTTTGGCCAGAGAGAAAGCGAGAGAGATCTTCTCTGATTTGTCCACAAGTAAAAAAGAGCTTTCTCTCCACTTTCACTCTCATCTCCTTCCTTTCCCTTTAGGTCAATCATCTATAAACCAAACACACATGCAAATAACATCCCTACACACTCCTTCCTCCTCATTTAAAACATTTCATAATCTAATCCGTATGCACAGGAACAAATCCCCTCACTCCAAGATCACCATATATCATACCATATGATCACCAGCATTATATCACAGCTATGCAGATAAATAAAATCCCACATACATTTCCAGTAAATCGTGAAGGATTTTTTAAACTACAAACTATACATGTGCACTAGATTTCAGATTTTTTAAACTGCAAAGTATGCCTGTGCACTAGATTTTTGATTTTTTTAAACTTTAAAGTATACATGTGCACTAGATTTTAAATTTTTTAGCACTCAGAATATCTTCTAAAGAAATGCCATGCATTTGTAATGAATGCGCGCGAAGTAGGGACAGCAGTTTAAATGAGTTTTAATTTGTGTAGGTAAGTACCTACGCAATCTGTTCCTTCCATCACAGCATCAATTTGAAATAAAAAGAAATGTGGGCAGGGAGTGAATGCCATCAGAGGTTAGCTGTCTGTTCAGCAGAGTTGCAAAGTAGGTAGTCAGGTAGAGCTTTCTCTGGATGGATGCTTATATTTTTGTGACGGGCAGGAGTGTGGCTAAATATGTCAGAAGGAGCAGTAAAGAGGGAAGTAGGAACATAAAGTGGACAAGTGCACGTACTTACCTTGTTGGATGGAGAAGAGCTAATCTTCTTAAGCGCACATACGACAACTTTCAATTAGCAGCACTTCGTTTTTGCTTTTCTAGGAATGCTAGCAGCCTAATCTCTTCACATTAAATGGGATTTATAAGACGTAAACATGTATGGGAATAGTCGGAAACATCAAGTACACACCGACAGTTCACCGACTACTCCACTCACTAATTCGCCATGTCCTCATTTCGCTGCAAAGAACGACGACTCGAGACGCGTAGCTCATGTAGCTATTACAGTATAATAATATGGAGCCCGTAATTACACGCATTTGTCTTTGATAATCTTCGTGCATCAAGATTTTTACCTTCATCTCCTCCGAAAAGTCGACTGCAGCCAGACTAGCCAGGACTCATAATCATGGCAATCAAAGAAAGGTGGTTCTAATAAATAACAGTCATTTTGGTGCGTATTTGCCAGGAGTTTTAGAGTTCGGACTCTGCCTCCAAATTCTTTTGAGTAAAGCATCATCGGATTTTTAAGTACGTCTGGATGCACAGGAAAGGTTCTTTGGAGGAGGAAGGATTCATGACAGCTCTCTTTATCAATTAACTCCTTTACATAAATTTCTAGATCAAAAGATCGATACAAATGACGCTCTCTCGATTCGTCGTAGTTTGGGACTCTTAGGTTAATTTAATGTAAATCATTCTCAGGCTTACGTAAAGCGTAACTAGAACTCGTGACGCCTACACCAACCTCCCGTCCTTACGCAGTTTTGTCTAAACAGACCCTGAAATTAGCCTTCATTAAAAGGAAAGACGAGGTCACGTAGAGAATAGCCTCTTTTGTGCTCTTACTCATGCCTTAGGGTTTCTGTAGTGCACAAAAGAAAGATTTCTATCAAACGAAGCAATCTCATTACCAAATTAAAGGATGATAATGCTTACAAAAATATTTAATCCGATTAGCCTCCTCCTCGTCAGATACTGTTCACTTTGTCAGGATGTTTTATATTTTTAATCGATTACTACTCTCTTACTTTCCCTATTTACTTGCACTTTCCAGCCAAAGAAAAGCAGTCGAGTGCTGCGCGCTGGGCTTTGGTAAAAATCGTTGGTCAAAATGAACATAAATTGGGACATTATTTCTAAACTGAATGGTTTATAAAAGAAAAATTCAATCCGTACCGTTAGTTCCAAATACATCTCATTCATTCCTTTTAAACAGCATTAAATGAAGAATGGAAGGAAAGTGTGATGGCCTTTAATTGAAGTGAACTTTATGTGCAATTTACTTCGTCGCACAATTTTTGAGCTTTTAAATCTCCATGCATGTAACAGTCAATTTTGCAGCTTTTAGTTTTCAAATAAGCTGATGAAGACAGGATGAAACAATGACAAGTAAATTAAAAGTTCTGCCAAAGTTTCCTCAAATTCTTATATGAGGAAAAGAAGCGTCTTTTGTGTAGTTCTCTCAGACTGGACTCTTCCTTCCGCCCATCACTGGTTTCCAGATTGCAATTACGACTAGCAAAGTCTATAGATAGTGAAAAAAGTAATTACTTTACTTATAAATCAACAGTACCAATAGCCAGAGGTTACTTTAAAATGTAGTTGTTGCTAAAGAAAATAGATAATTCGTAGCAAATGACTAAATAATACATGGTACATAATACACGCCCTGAGCTCTTGTAAAATTAATGCATGGGGATATTTTGCAAAACGACTTGTTCATGTCCCGGCATGAGAATGTACTGGAAAGAGGTTTATGAAAACTTAATTAAACTTTTGTTAATACCACTTCGTGAAGATTTAAGTGCTATAATGGGATGTTCATAGTTTCATAATGGCAAATAAATGAAGAAAGGTGTTTAGGTACGTATGCACTTAGTTGTCAGCGACAAGTTCATAATTTCATTATCTATTTGAGCATAAAATTACTTTCGATGCTAAAAATAATCTTAAAAAAATTGGAGTAATCTTAAAGAAGACCTTTCTTATGGCAATCAATACTAGAGAATTTAAAAGAAGTTCTTCATTTCACCGATATTTGATTATTTCTGCTGGAGAATCTTTTTGTATGCGAAACTATTTGCACACCATGTGCATGAAACTTTTATTCTGCAAAATTATGCTCATAGATGTGGGGTTGCAATAAATAATGCTAAGGGGGTAGGTAGCTGATATGAAATTACATACCTATCTTCCAGTGGAAGACTGTTAAAGTGTTTGTTGTGTAATGGGAATGCAGTGGGAATGTGGAAAGTGGAAATAACATTGTGTGCGATGCATTATGATTGTCCAGGGAGATGTTCTAAGTAGGTAGCCTTTGCAGAGCTATGGACGTATGAGTATTAATTTATCCGTCACACAGTCATAGGGAAGATCCATGAAAAAGCTATTACGGTTCGCTATTTTTATTACTGTGTTGGGATGAGACTGAGGCGAGTAGAATTTATATTCATCCTCTGCTCGCAACGTATATAGTTAGGACAAGAGCAGAGTTAGCCGACGCATGTACATAGGCAGAAGACGTTACAGATGCAAAGAGGTGAACAAATCTCCGCCAGAGCTGCCGAAGCTTTATATCATGAAAAGGAGATTAGTGTTCTTATATTCGGATATTATAGAGACTGTCCCCCAACATAACGTTAGCCGTGGAACACAAACAATAGAACCGCAGGAAAAACACTTAAGCCCTCGTACATGTAAATATGTATGGCCTTCGTATGTGTATGTTGGGTGTGTGTGGACGAGACGAGGACAGGGAGAGCAACTCGCAGCTAGAATGAAAATACAATCGAGGAAAAGGTTGAACCTGTGCTGCAATCTCTGCACCCTGCATAAGGCGATTTATTTAAAACCGCAAATTCTAACGGGAACTACTAAAGTACAACCACAAGTGCTATGACACTTTCTCCATGCTACATCTTCTAGCCATACGATGAATGAATATCAAATTCTGGCAATGTCCGTTCCCCAACAATTAAAGGCGTCTGAAACGATGAGAGAAAATAAATGAAACGATGTACCTGGAGAGGTAACTCGGGATCCACTTAAAATTAGCTAATTGAATTGCAGATGAAAATCTGACAGAAAAGTAATGTAATGTAATGTAATGTAATGTAATGTAATTGCTTTATTGTCAAACACCAATAACAGACACAATATTACATGCGACTGATTTCCAATGGAGGACCTAGTATTCATTGGCAAGCTATTAATAATTGACAGATTTCAGGGACCCCAGTTTTTGGGAGGGTTAGAAAAGCTTAAAATTTCCGACCCTCGGCTCGAGTAGTCCGCTGGCGAAGGGAATTTTGGGGAACGGTGCGGTGGTTCAGGTGAGAGTGTGGCGGTGAGCTAAAAAGTCGTCGATGCTCGTTTGTTCGCTGTAGCCGGTTGCACAGGAAGCTTGTGTAGTTAGCGCATAACGCAGCGTGAAAACGTTATCCTCGGAGACGTAGGAAAGCCTTTAATATTTCTTGGCTAACCATAGGCACATGCTACACTGTTTATTTGCATGTGTGTCGCTCTTGCCTGCCTCCTTCTTTGTAGTTTCTGCTATTTCGGCGTTATGTGCTTTGTGGGCTGGTATTGAGCTGGGGATGTGTGTGCCTGAGCCACTGCTCACTCGACTACAACAAGTCTTTCGATAACGTCTCACCTCTCCACTAGCGGGCTATTAGGATTTTTTCCAGAAATAATGCAGTGCACCTTATTGCAGGCTTTCCATCTGATTTTTAGGGAAACAAGAGTAGGGATGGAGTGGACTATGCCGTGGGTTTGGATGTATATGGCGCAGATATGTGGGCTGCGTATAGGGCACATAAAGTAAAGTATTCCATTGAAAGGTATTTTACTGGAATTTCAGTTCCGTCTTGAGAGATATGACATTCGTTTTCCCTTGTAATGACCAAATAACACGCACTGGAGCATTGAGCTTGTAATCTGTACTTAAGGGCAAAACTGGAGGCGAAGGCTGTGCAGAGTGCATTGCTCGCTCTCCTGCACTCTCTCCACTCACTCCGCTCGGCATCATCATCACTCTCTCCCTACACAGTCGGCCTACACTCACACTGCTTCCCTGCCCACCGTCCCTCTGCAAATGCATAAACTATGTATGCCATGTTGATGTATACATTTACATTAGAGAGCCCTGCTTTAAATCGTAATACAATCTCATCTGAGCACATATAAAATGTAACTATACTCCGCTTGCCTCTAACTGATGTGATCTAATGTACATGGTGCATTTGTTTTAGAGCTCACAATAATATTAACTCCCATAAACTATACTTCCTCTTCTTTCTCTATATCTATACGGCCTACAGCAGGACTAATAACATTCTATGGTGAAAGCACTGCTTCCCGAGACTCTCATATCCTTATTTACTCCTTTTAAGTCTTACATAATGTGAGCCTTGTACTAACTACATGTTCACTGTAGTAAACACGTATAGAGAGCACAAAAGGCAGGATGTGGTGTATGCAGCCTCATTCCCTTTTCAAATTACATTTACATGGCAGAATACAATAAAGTGCTCTGTGATACGAATACAATGCTACGCCAATTCTCCTCTCTACATGACTATAGTCACTACGTAGCCATTTGATACGAGCATAAACACTCTATAGACGTTTCGAATAAAATTCTGAATTTTCGGAAGGAGTGAAGCCATCAAAGTTCTGTTTTGCCTTCAAAAATACTGTTACTCCGCAGGAAAAGAAAGTGAAAGCAAATTCTTTTTTTGATTGAAGACCTGAATAGATAGGAGCAAATATTTGTTGAAGGTGCATTACGAGAGTTTTACGCAAACGTGAGCACATTATTGTGAGACTACTTCAAGGTGCAGTCGACCCGAGTTCCGATCCAATTAAATAAAGGGCGACGATAAGATATAAATGAACAGTCTTCAGTAGACCGTAGCCATGCAACAACACCTATATAGTACACCCATGTAAATACATACAACAACATCCAACTATCGATTAGTATTTAGTACCCACTTTTCTTACAGCGAAAGAGCTTAAATTCATGTAAGCAAAATCTCTGAAATCTTACATGACGAATCCTGCTCTTTTAGAAATCGAATTTAATTTACGCAGTTGAGAATGCCCGGAGCAAATTCATTTTGCAGTTTTGTCGATTCCTGTTACTCCTAATAATTTTTAAAATGCAAAGACCCTGGATGAGTTTTAAATTTTGTACTCATTTACTTAAAGGAACTTGTAAATTATATTTCCAATATCCTTCACAGGGCAATGCGTTTTTAAAATTTTCCTATCTTTGCATTGCATTCTTAAAAATCCACTTGTGGCCGATTTTGGTTTTGTTTGTCGTTGTAGACTATCCTCTTGGTTGGGACGCTGTTCCTCTTGAGTTGTTATTTCGTAAAGTATATTTTGCAACGTGCGTCTACGCTTATACTACACGATCCCGAATTTGATCCGGTAACTCCAAGGTACAAGTATTTACTTATAGCTACTGTTCACTATTGTTAACTTTGAGTATTCACGACTACTGCAGAGTGACGACTCAATTTCCCATACTTGTCTGTTGCAATACCTTAATCTTTGTGTTTTTTTCCACTTATGGTTGCAAAAGTGTTTACTTTGTCTTTGTGTAATTCTATTTATCTCGTGAACTAAATTCATATTTTCTACGCTGTAGGCAAATCTAGCATGTCAATTTAGCTATTAAGAGTTAATGTACCTACGCACATGTACATTCGTATATTCATATTGAATCTAGCTTAATTCTCATAATATTAGCTAAATTTTGACAAAATCCCTTTGACAATCAGTTCATATATTAAACTAAAGAGAGCTAATTTACTTTTGTACATTACAATGCTCCTTGACTTTCCAAAGGTGCCTACTTAATTTTATGAGAAATGATAAAGAAAATGCTTTTGAGTAATTCCTCATAAAATTGCAGATTGATAATTTAGATTTTGCTAAGCAAGGTTTCTAAAAGCAGTAAAAGGTTATTGCTTGTTAATATTTAGTGCTAATTGCGGGTATGTATGAAATGAGGAGCTGAATGAATTGATTAACACATTAGAGCAGCTTCATGTCGTAAATATTATATGTGCCTGGCTTAAAGGATGTGCTCGCTTTTATTTGGAGAGTGAGGTATAGATGGATAGGAATAGGAAAGTGGTGCAGTGATGTCAGTGATGTGTAGTGTAGGTATAGGTAGCGGGTTGGCATGACATGGTAGTGCGGGCATTCGCGGGTTTCCTCGTTTGTGGAAGAACAGGCGTCTAGTGGCAGTGGAGCAAGGGAAGTGAATACCGGGAGATGGGAGAGAGAGAGAGAATGGAGTAGGTACGTAGATTTGACAATCAGTGAGTGAGTTCATTGCTGTTGTGTGCTATTTGGAGAATGTGCAGCGTTCAACAAAACCTAATCCAGCGTAAGTTCTTTTCTCCATTTATTTTCTGTGGAAGTATATTGTGCTTTAATAACGGCTAATGTGCACTAATGTGATTGCGAATTAGCGAGGAGACGAACTACTGCTGTGGCAAGAGGGAACAAAACGGGTATTGTGTATTCCCCAGTCAAGAGCCGTGTCTGAGAAGAGCCTGCCTGGTTTGATGTTGAGCCATTCAACTCGGCTCTTTAGTCACGGATTCCGTTCTGCGTAAACTAATGCACTGGCGTTGGGTCGACGAGCGGGATTCTCCCATTTATGAACTATGCAGTTTGTGTCGACTCTCGTGAGCATATTAATGTAGTGCAATCCTCCTCTCCCCAACCAACTTCTCAGTTAAATAGTTAGTTGACAGGACGAGCGGGAAACACTCAGCCTGTTAATGCAAAATTTATTATTGTTAAAATGGACTTTTGGGAGGCTTCGAGTTGGTTAAATCATTTGAAAACCTTTCAACTTTATATTTCCCTTCACTACGCAGGCAGTCGGCAGACAGCGTAAAAGAAAGGCAGCTAGTGGAGACGAGAGGAGAAAGCGAGAGGAGTTTAGTTGGTTGGGATTCTTGAGCCAGCAACTCAAATGCATAGCCAATCTGCTACAGGCGATCAGGATAGCGGGGGAGAAGTGGACAATGTAGTACTTGTGTAACTGCCTAATGCGTTGAATTTTCACGGACGATGTTTCACTTGATCGACACAGTTTTTTCCTGTGTGCCCTGCTAGCAGAGGGCTCAGCTCCGTAATCTTTCTCCTTTCTCTCTGTAGAAAGCGGGACGGAGTTGGAGTAGCTCCATTTTCCGCCTGGATTTCAGCGGCTATAGGCCGGAGTGGTGGGGATGTAGCGAGTTGGTGGATGCAACACGTAAAAATAGAATATCTCCGTCGGTATTTATGGTGCAGAGGCAGTGAGTGGTGTGGATGGTGAGTGTACGTGTGTGTGTGGTGGCCAGGAGTGAGTAACGGAAGGTGAGTCAATGGGAAAGCTAATGTAATGTAATGCAATGCAATGTGGGCGAGTAAGAAGGGAGAGTGTGGCTAAAATGAAAAAGTGTGTGTGTGTGAGGAATACAAAGTGAGCTCAAGTTGAGTTCCTCACAGAGTCTACTATAAAGCCACATCAGGCTGCCATCCAGTCCGCGAGTAAAAGTCAAGGGGAAAGTCTGCTATTAGGACGCGTCTATGTGGAACAGATGAAAGAAAGTACAGGAGGGAAATTATTGGTCGTAATCGGCCGTCCGTGTTAGTTACTAGCTATTAAGCGCCGTGCTGTACGGAGCTGTTGCCCATTCCAGCCTTCCCTTCCTCCGCTCAATTTCTCGAGGAGAGTCGCTGGGGCAGCTCTCTCCCGCTCGGACGTCTAGTGCTCGCACAACAGCCTCCTCCGACCCTTCGCACACCGCACAGCCACCCATCACAACGCCACAGATTACTCCCAACAACTCACATCCTGCCTTGACATCACACAAAAGAGCCGGCCGATCTGGATTTTGTCACGCTTCCACCTCTTGACTAAGTTGCGGCCTTAAATGGCATTTGTCACTAGTCCGTACCCAGCGCTGGAGCCATAAAACGTCAAGGCTACCGCTGTCCTACCGATCAGCGTGTGTACACCATGGAAAATGGGCTAAAGTGACATGCTAAATGTTGCTAGAGAATAATCTCTTCCTAAAGATCCCCAATCTACAGGCTCAACACTTGAGCCACACTAGGCTCTTTATTTTTCATTGACTCAGCTATCTGTATGAATTGTGTCAGTGTAGGCAAATTGGCTGGGACTCGAGCTGTGGGTGAACCTGAAGACAAAGCAACGTGCTTCAGTAGCGCTAAAACAGAACGAAACTTCCTCTCGTCGTGTACATTCGCATGCTCGATGCACTTTCTCACAATTCACACTAAATACATTTTAATGTGATGGAGCATAGCCAGCTACTCAATCGCCACGCTAGACGCTCTTACACTCAGCTCATTTATAATGCAGTGGCTAAATGATGATATTATATCCTTGTCGATTTAGCCACTCCGCTCCCTCACAGACCTGAGCTCCATCCTATCAACAAGAAAAGTCGACGTAGACTGCATGTAGCTGGAATTTGACTGAACCGGACATATCTACATTTAGAACAGGAGAACATGTGTCGCGTGGTAGGAATGGAACCATATTATTCATGTCCTGCCTTTACTCCGAAATTCTGGTGCTTCGGTGTCGCCGCTTTCCCCATTTCCCTATTTAATGCCTCTGCCTACTCTAACGTAATACCTGTATGGATTGGGATAATATTATAGCATGTTGCGTAGCCATAGAGTAATAGGATGCGAAAACGAAGTCTACACTAACATTTCCTATGCTCTCTATATATATAGCTCCGCTGTTCACTTCTTATTGTAAGGCCCCATGCACAAGAAATAACCAGGTGAGAATTTAGAATAGTCCCATGAGGAAATGAAGTGTTGAATGTGTTAATACCTACACATGAATTGAACGATTGTTCTGATGATATTACAGCCTTAAAAACAACCGAAAAATAGGAGAAAAATGAGATGAAAACAGGACAAACTTGAACAGCAAATTAATAATGTGGATTCTATACCATACAATGTACAACTAATTGATGGTTCGGTACATATTATTTTGATCAAGGTACAAATTATGAATAAGTTGCTATTAAAATTCTCGATTAGATTGGCTAATTTTTCTCAAGAATGCCTAGAAATACATACTAATAACTCCTAAAACTAAGTCGGAGTATATTTGATGTCAAAGTGCATTTTATACAGCATATTTATTTACTGTTGACATTAATGTCGCATATCATACAAAAGACATGCATATTCATGTTTTATGACATGATATGACAGTTCAAGTTAACTAGAGGTTTTGAATAATTGCATAATACTCTATTGAGTAAGTCTCTTATAAAAAAGTATTGTAGAACTGGCATAAAAACACTAGTCCTAGGACCTGCATCATCGCCGTATAATATTGTGGTCTTATTGTAGCCGTTGACAGGGGTATCGGGTAGACGCCCGTTGCAAGTCGGTTTTTATTTCAAATTTTATTCTCTTTAGTGTACACCCTGTACATGTAGTGGTTCTGTATATTCTGCATCTACGATATCTTTTTATGTATAAAACTATAAGAAATGGGACAGAGCGTGAAAATTGTTAAAATGTTGGGATTCAGAAGGCGTTAATGTTAAAGTAACTTTGTGGTGTTTGTACGTTCTATCTAGCCATCGTACGTGGACAGCTAGCAAAATCTGGCAAAGAAAGAAATCTATACAAATAGCTACTGCTGTTGTATTTTATCGGAATGCATTATTATTGGATGTATGTGTGTGGAGTATTTTCATGAGTCGACTTTCTCCTTCTACTCCTTCCTTTCAGATGTCTTGACTTGGCTTTAGGAAGAAAAAAGAGTCACTGCCGGAAAAAATTCAGCAGCAGCTGTGGTGTCAATTCAAATCCATGATTCTTTTATCAATGGGAATGAAAATGTTGTGGGGACGTATAGAAATATGGTTGCATTTCAGTTGAAAGTTTAATGGCATCATCAATTAGGACTTAAGATTGGCCAGTGCAAGCGCAAGTCGGCAATGATGACATTAGTGATGAGACTACAACAATCGTTTTAGCTAAATGATAGAGAAAGGTAGTGGAGGTTGATTGTGGAGATGTGTAATGGTGAGTTAAGAAATGAGGGTAGGTAACCCATGAGAAAACAGTCGTGTTGAGTAGTTTGATAAACAGGTAACTGACATTTAGAGAAATGGGGAGAGGCTGGGATTTTTGTATGTCAGCTATAGGGGAAGGATGTGGAAGTGGCAGGAGTAGTTGAGTAAAGCGGGATGGAGTAGTAGTGCGGCAAAAGTTAAGCCTGGCATTCTATGCAAACGTTCCAGTCGGATCACCGAAGGATTTACTTATGTTGGCAATAGAATGTGTGTGAATGTTCCTTTGGAGGGATTGGGAGAGAAAATCGTCTTTCTTTGTTCACATTCTGGAAGTTAGCCTTTGTTGCACAGGAGATGCACAATGTGGGAGTTAGCGGCGTTGGACGGTGAATGGAACTGCTTTCTCTGTCTAGATGTTATGTGTACGACGTGGCTAAGTATATGTAAGTATATGGCCATGTCCATGCGGTGTAAGTGATATGTCTCGCTCCGTGGTGTGTGCCTGGCGCTAGGCACACAGCCCTAACTGCCTCTAAAGGTTTTCTTGGACAACTTGCCAAAATATTTTATTCGATAGTGTGGATTTTTGGGTGGAAAATTGAAAGGTTCCCTTTCTTCTATTTCCTTCGCTTTCTTTTATTTTCTTTGGGAGGCAGAGCGCAGTTTGACCTGCATTTTCCTTTCTCCTCAAATAAGCACTCCTTGTCCATATCTGTGTACGACTGTATACTTTGTAGTTGTTTCCCACTTTCCTTCACCCTGTGCCAGGGACAGACATATATAGAGCCACATAGAGGGATATGTGTAATGCGTAGGAACAGTGACCACCACCTGGAAGGTGCCGACTCTGCCCACAGATATAGTTATGCTATGAGAGAAGGCTGAGAGGAGAAAATAAAGCCTCACGCTTTTATCCTCACTCACCATCAACTCAATTCAGTTCAGTTCTTTTTATTTTATTTTTTCTTATCTTTATTTCTGTTCGTAGAGCGCTCCAGTACCATGCTTCCATGTCGTTACCTTGTAAGCGAATTTACCTCGTCTTATACACTTTTATTTACTTCGTGATTTATTACTCCGTCTTTGTATGCGAAAAAATTACTAAGAGTGTTGCACACCAGGCAGGCCACGGCAGACTACAGCAAGCACACTCAGCCTGCCTGCCCACCTTCACTCACCCACTCACTCAGCTACGATCCGTAGCAGCCTACGGAATTGTTGTAAGCCCAATGCTGAAAGCAATGTAATATAATAGCGGCAGTAACCACTAAGTACACGACATGGTAAGTAGTTCATCGGCTCCTGCCTCCTCCGTACGAATAAAACCTTCGTGGATAGATAATATGATTTGAATGGCAAAACAGGAGAAGCGGCTATTACTGCATGAAGATGTGCAAATTGCTTTGAAGTTGCGCTTGCCACAATAAAGCCGTCTATCTAGGTCACGGCAGAGCCGCTCTTGTCATAGCCATCCCTGTGTGAGCATGACTATTATGTGAGATATTATTGTGAGATTTACTAATATTATTGTGAGATTTACAATGCCCAGCTCCATCCTACACAAACAACACACATTACGGCCTAATACAAAGATACAGAAAGAATTACTACTTGTCTGCACTTGTATTATTTTGTCCTTTATGAGCACGAAGCACACACTTAGCCTTTCTCTGTCTCTCTCTCCACGCCATTCCCACATACTCACACATCCCACGCACATCTCCTTCGAAGCTAATCCTCGTCGCGGACAAATATTGTGGATTACCTGTGCGTATAAAGACTGGACTTGCCCAGTTTAGAAAGCACATTTGCCCTATTGCATGATCCGACATGACATGAGAAAACCTGCAGCAGTGAAAGTAGATGCCAGGTAGGACCAACATCACAACAACCCATCACATCCCATAAGTACGGTGGGAATCGACACGCTCCTCGTCTTTCTCTCTAACTGCCCCATTCAATTACCCTGACCGCCGTCACATGGAGTTAACCAACCGACTCACTACAAACAGACAGCATTTCCAGCCAAAGCCTCAACACAGCCATTTTCAAACAGAACTACCTAACTCTATCAGCATATCTTCCTATCTATCTCTACATACCTTAGCTCCCTTCACTCCCACTTCCCAAATATTTTTGCCTACATTAAATCACTGGAGGTGATCACAAAATTCTGACCATTTAATCGACTCGCTAAATTTTTCAAATGCCGTTTGTACCACGCCGATATCATTAGCCCAGCGCTGCAAACCTCGGCCTACAATCTCCTCACCTCTTTCTCCATAACAACCCACTTTCTCCATAGCCTGCATGTCCCTCTCTCATACAACACTAGCACAAGTAAGGGAAATGCATTGAGACAGCAATCAGCTTGTAACCCCGAGATTTTAACCTCAATAAATTACATTTTTGTAGTAACTGATAGGTACAGACATGAGAAAGCTTGATTCCAGCAATCTAAATTCTAATGGTTTAAAAGTCAAATTATTTACAGAGTAACAAAAATGCAAAATTAAACTAATATTTTAGTCATATAATAATGAAACTAATATTTCCTCTTAAAAACACAACTTAGGTACATCATTCATTTTGAGCTTACCTTCACTTTTTGCCGTTTACAAATAAAAGCCAACAATTATAGATAATGAAGACATTAGTCTTACTATCACATTGAACTTTATGGTCTAGTTTCTATTGTTCGGTCGTTTTAGGCTAAAAACTCTGTTAGAAAAGGCTACTGTTAGAAAAGTAATCAGAAAGGGAAAAGGTTTATTTGTATTTTGTATGGTGCTAGAAATTCAGCTACTACTTAGATGAATTTTGTCTACAGGCACATTACATACACTTCGGCACTATAATAATACCATCCACAGTAATAGTAATAACTACGCTCTTTCTATTCCACCAAATGTTAGTAGCACCACACCAAACCCATCCAATTCTTTAGTAGCACTACCATACAAAATTCATCTAGTAGCTGAATTTCTAGCACCATAGAAAAGTTACATTACCTATGTGCTCCATACTATTTAATGCGCTGCCTAAGCAGAAATAGTTTTAAAAAAATCTGTCAAGGCAATATACACGTGGATAAGTTTTGACTAGGATATGCTAGATGTACATAAATACTAGCATTGGGATTGTAGAAAACGTCGTGGATGTTTTGAAGACGGATGTGGAGTTTACAAAAATGTGGTTGTACGTAGTAGGGAAATATTTTACAGAACGGCACTAATGCAGAGTTATTAATGTGAATAGCAGGCAGGATACAAATGCTTTTTGTTATGATGGCGAACAGTAACAAGTCACAGAGCTGCACGTTGTGAGGCATTTGTCTTCATCGATGCTCTGAATTCGTGCTGAATGGGGTACGGATGTGGTGTTTGTAGAACTGGTGGCGTTTAATGGCCTTTTCTGCCACTGGATTCATATGAGTAGAAAATGATTGTCTCCCTTTTAGTGCATAATGTTTGGCTTAGTTGACTTGGATGAGGGTGGATAAGGTAAATCACAACTGCTAGTTTTATGTCTGCATTATATCATTTATATCTATAGCCTGTTCGTCTGTAGCCAGGCTGTTAGTCAGTTTGACAAATTGTGTGCCGAGGCCTAAGGAGGCAAAGTCCAATAAAACAAAGTAGATGCACAGGCACGCTCAATACAGATACATAATGACTTATCATCTCTCTAACTACTAAGTACGTACCTATGTTATGTAAATGCAGTTGGCAATCGGAAGTATGGTGCTGCTATAGGTGAGTGTGTAGTAGAGAGAGAGAGAGAGAGGAAGAGGATGCTCACTATGACAATTCAGTAGGAAGATGCTCTTGTAGAGCAGAGGAATCTGTGAGTATTTGTGTGAGGGGAATTCTCGCTAATGGAGCGGGCAGATCTCTTGGTTGATTTCAGTTTTGAACTGAATTAGCGGTGTTTGAGCTGGGTCGGGAGAGGAGGAGATCCGCGGAGCATAATACACTTAGTGCTTGCATGTGGATGTAGGTAAGTGTATTGGGCTGCAAGGATGGGATGGGAGAGGAGTGGATGTTGGTGGGTGGGTGACGATGAGCCGGTGTGGTTCTTTCCATGCTGCGGCCGTGGCCGGTCGGCATGAACGTGGCAGCGACTAATGAGAATGAATGTTGCGTGATGATTGAGCGATCAACCCGTTAAAAATCCTCTGCCTTGTCGGGTAATGGATATAGATTATCTCCGTTGGGCCTCATCTCCCCTGCTCCGGACCCAACTCCCCGCCAACACTTTCCTCGCCTCAATTCCAATCTGCACCAGACACAGAGAATAACACGCGCTATAGGCCGCATCTATTTATTAAAGCATAGCAATAATATTATTATTATGCCTAGCGAGGAAGGCATAGCTTTTATCTTGTTCTACTCGGCACCTAGTGTCAGTGGGCGGGCGTACATCATTGTCTCTCTCCTTATTCTCCTACTCCGATCCTGAGATTTGACTCCAGTCTCTCCTCTACTCATTCAATGCAAAGGAGACGCTGCATCCTCAATGATCTCTCACGCCCCATTGCATTCCCAATTTTAATATAAAATTTACTACCTTAGTCCTAATTGTTGGTCGCCACTGAAGACAACTAAAGGCTCTCTGTTTCTGACCCTCTCTAAATCTACTAATAGCTAAAACTATCCGAATCAAGTGCATCAGAATTTCATTTGTTGCAAAATGATTTGTGTATCTCCATATCTTGGCACATGCATTTATTTTGCACCTAAAAGTGACGAGTTGTGCGAATAAGGCAGCCATTTGCGCATCTTTCTTCACGGATATTTTATCAGTGCCCAATGAAATGTGGCTCTGATAATTTTGACATGGAATAAATCCTTTTCTACAGCCATGACACAGATCAAGGCAACCCACTGACCCGTTCTCTGTAAACAGTTTTTTAATGAGCTCAGAATTTGATGGAACAAGATTTTCTTATAGGCCATTTAAGGCTAATTTTAGAAACAGCTCCGTGTGAGTTATCTCCTTGGATTTGAGAGAGTGAGTGTTCTTTGTGGCCAAGCCGCCAAGTCAAAATTCCCTTTTTATATTGGAAATGGCGAGGAGAAGAAGGAGGAGAGTATTGACCTGAGTCAATTGCTTTTCTTTGGCTAGGTCTCTTTGACCTGACTCTATTTGTTGTGTCTACTGACTGCTGAGCTTTCCTCTGACTTTTGCTTATCTGCCTGCTTCGGAGCGGTTGAAACTGTGTGGACGGCGGCTACTTGAGCCGTTCGGTGTTGTTTATTGCGTGGAGGCGATCTCACATTTGTTTTAAGGGAGCAGTGCAACGTGCATATCCTCGGATAACTAAAATATATTGCCATTTGTCTTGTGTCATAAATTTCGTTTGTATTCGACTGCGGGCACTTGGGCTCCATGCCTCTCTTTTCCCCATTTCCCTCTCTCTCTGCTTCAGCTCAACAGTCCAGTTCTTTAGATGAATTGAGGGCGTCCGTTGTTTTGCTCTAGGTAGCCTTTCTCCTTTGGTAGTCAGCCTCCGTGCAGCTACTTACTTCTTTCTAGCCAAAGTGCTGATGTGGTTTTTATATTTATGTTTTTCAATGTAAACCACTGCAATCGTATCAGCCGTGCAATGTAGCTACCGCTCTTTCATAATAATATATGGCAATGTACCTCCGATCCCAAAACCTCCGTCCCAACTCACAACCTTTACTATTTGTGGCGTCACAGCTAAGTTATACGCAGAAAAATAAAAGGTGAAGGCTTACATGTATGGCCACCAAAGCAATAGCCATTTATGACTATTGTAAAACATTGGAAATGCTAAAAGGTTATTAATTATATATTGGTCCAACAGGATACATGCTTTGCAGGATTTATTATTCGTTCTGCTTCCATTGAAACTGCACATGGCACACACTCTATTAGGACCTTTATAAACAAACTGGTTAAAAGCAAAGCCGATTTAATTACTCAAAAGCTCTCATACCTGCTCGGAAAACATATCTATTGAGTCATTCTTGTTTTTTAGACATCTAGTCTAGAAGTCTGCATGCTATAGGAAAGTTGGTTTTGGATTTAAGGCATCATCTTAGCAAATCAGAAGTAATTTGCTACAAATCCTAACTAGATCATTATACTAGATAGGTACTCTTCTTTTTCAAAACCAATTTTCTTGCAGTTTCTAAGTCTAAGAGATTGGCATCAAAGAAAGACGCTTTTTTGAGAGAGCTTGAAAATGTTTTACTATTAAGTCAAACACTATAATCAGGAATGATGCGTCATTTGTGTTACAAGATATCGGAGTTCTTCATTAAATATGTGTAAGAGGTACAACATTTGCAATTCAAATCAATTGTCTATTTTTGTACTTGTAGTAATACTTGTAGTGCTTCAAAGTGACAGCATAAAAATTGGCAAAGAGTGACTTTCCGAAGTAGGTAAATTCCATCCAAATCCAAACAGTTTAAAGTTAAGTCAAAGAAATCACTGGCTAGGAACTTAACAATTTTGTGGATTGAACTGAATTGGGCACACACCGTCTAGATTTGATGATCGGGAAATGTGTAGGGAGCTATTGAGTGTGTAGGAAGAAAAGGAAGTTACATGTAACGAAAATCTGTGATGACAAGAAAGGGACTGATGGACTGGATTAGTTGGAGGGCGAGAAAGGTTTAGGAGAGTCTAGGAATCCAAAGGAGATATTTAATCTGCAGCGGAATGACTCCGCTCCTCTTTGTCTTCCTTATGAAGTGTGACGCGGATTTTGTTGATGACGAGATGAGAAATGAGAAGTAAATGCAAAGAGATTCTCTGCCATTCACGTCCAAGGCAGGAGTTCTTTGTCTTTGTCGTGTCCTTGTCTATTCTGTCTTCATCTCTTGCTGTTCCAGTTGACACGACTAACCATCTCAACTTCAACTGAACTCATTATCAAATTAAAAAGTTGTTCCACTACCGCAGCAGTCAACAGAGCTCTCGACTTGAGTCGAAAAGTCGAGGAAACCAAGTCGTGCATCCTGCAACGTCCGAAATCTCGTCTCAATTTTTAATGACCTATTATTCTCATTTCAAGTCAGCTCTGTCCGTATAAATTTGCCTCCCATCTATCCACAGGGACTAAGAGATCCCAAGGTTTTTACTAACAACAGACAAAGTCAGACGACTAATAAAATAAGGACGCAGCGACTGGACATGCAAAAAAGTTTTTATTTGCAAAATCCCTGTGGCCCAAAAGTAAAGACAGACTGACATGCAAAGCTCAGCAAGAAACTGAAGCCTCTAAAATAATTAATTTAGCACATAATGTAGTCCTCGCTTTGCGACTATATAAAATTTGCATGACTACGTGGACTTTTTAGAATTTTTTGTCAAAGATTATTAGGTGAAACATGACTGTGCAAAATGCAAAAAAGTTATTATTATGTTAAAGCTCTTATAAATATTTAAAGTGGTTTCTTTTCAAATTTTCTGCAATTTAAAAAGAATTCTGAACCTCAGTCTTGCCTACAATTTGACAATGACATTTGGAGAGTATTTTCTGGGCACAATTTTTCCAGTATGATGATAATGTTTGAGATGCGGAGTTTACACAAAAGGACAAGGAAGTACCTATTTAGTTTGGCCATTAAAAGTTTGGAGAAAGGTTGATACGAGAGTACTAGTAAGTGCACGTAATGTTATATCCGACATATCCTCCTCTAAGAAAACTTGTTCATCTCTAATCCTCAGGCATTCATTTTTTGGAGAAAGGCTCGTCTCCATTTAGCGAGAGATCTGGTAACCGAACCAACAAGAGCGCCTGGCATTAGTCAGCGTCCAACATTAGTACGCAATCAATATTGACTTCGCATTGAGATCCAGACGGAATACACAAGTTTGGAAATTCGTGTTCGGCTTCTACATAGAAACAGACGTTAGTGGACTGAGGACTCGACTGGATGCACTAAGGAAACCATTATTTACTAGGTGCATACCTAGGCTCTAGACGTACCTATTGGCTCAGTGTTATTAATACACGTGCTCTACCTATGCCACGTCTGGCTAATGCACTTCTAACTCAAATGTTTTTCTTAAGGACTCCGTATGTCAGTCTTATGTGCATTATGATAGCTATGCCTTATTACTCTCCATCCTCAAAGATTTCCAACCAAATTGCACATATCTTCCGAGGATATCATATCTACAGTCACTTTTCACCCTGAGAGCCGACGCGCTCTATTAGCGCATACATACATCGTAATGCTTCAACTCCCATTCATTCACTATCGTAATCGTAACCAGCAAAGACATGTCCTTCCACTAACTTTCTTCGAATTTGCAACTTTATCCAAATTGCACGACATATTTCTCAAGGAGAAAGCCTCTTCCCTAAATCCCCCTCACAGATACCTACATACAGAGCAATAATGGCTTTGCATACTCCAGGCACGACGCAGTGCTCCATATTAACATTTGACATTAAATATACTACAATGCAGCTACTACTTTCGATCAACCATATCATACCGCTTCGTTATTTTTGAAAAATAAATATTGTCTTTTAATTCTAAATAAATAGCACGTGTATACTCTGTGCGTCACTTCCCATCAATTGGGCCATATATCTTCGACTGCAAATCTCAAAATTCCAATTAAATAATATCGACATAATGCTACCATACATGCAATGCATATCGTACAATGACGATCTGGCTACATAAACAAAAAAGTCTGATGAAGGGGAAATGTGGAATGGTGAATCTGTCAAAAACGCATAACACATTTTGAGTGGAGAAGCTGTGACAAACGACGCTCGTATATTCAGTTGGCATTTTTCCTAAAAGCTTTAATGATATTTATAAGCGAACTTTTTATTTACTAAAGAAAGTAGTAAGATCCCAAACTACTTATATGTTTTCCTCAAAACTGCCAAAGTATTTATTTTCTGAAACGATAATTCTGCTTATTATGTAAATGTTTTAAGGCTATTTCGCCATTCAACCATCAAAACTTTTTTCAATGCCCCATACTACCTGTCATATTATTATTGCAGCGTATTGCTGCCCCCATGCATGTCTTGAAGTGACGGTATTGGCAGTTAAGTGTTCATTTTCATTTTCTAGAAAATAAATATTCACCTCAAAATTCAGAAATCAAAAATACTATAGGAGTATTAGTATTTTTAGTTTCATGCTATAATTTAGTCCATTAAATCTCATCAGGTTATAAAACTAAAAGTTAGAAATGTTATGAGTGAAGGATTCTTTCATAAAATCTTCGTTTATTTACTGATTCGCAATAATTCCTAGTCTTATGGGCTATAATTTCTTAAATAATAAGGTTTTTGACTATTGCACTAATGAATATAATTTTCAGTTGTCATTCGCCATTAAAAATTTTGATAATGCATACAAGATTATGTATAACTAAAAGCATCTGGCTGAAATTCGAGAATAATGTCAACAATCTACTTGTACAAGGAAAGGCAAAGGAGGAAGGAAGCCGTTATTAGGGAAAAGAGCTAGAGCACATTTCAATGAACTCAAGTGGCTCATTTAGCTTGTGTTTTAACTTTGACTTTCATTTCTTGCTTAAAGATGAACAGAGCGAATATTAGATAAGGATATTCGGAAGCGTTCCTCTCTCTCGCTTAGTCAATCAGTCTAACTCTAATTCTATTTCCTCTTTGCCGTTCACCCTCCACTTCCTCTTCAGCATTCTACTCTTTCCTTTGCTTTCTCCGGACAAGAGACTTTTGTTCTACATCTTCGTCTGCCCTATTTGCCCCTATTCTAAGCTGTACACATCTAACGAGAACGTCTAAGCGAAAGAAACTATAAATAGTGATTCATTTCATCCCACAAAATATGATTTACTCACCAACTCAGAGTTTGGTCCTCTGATGTTCTAATAGTTTCTGCCTTCGTGGGACGAGGCAGCTATCTATCTACCTGACTAAATGACCCAGCACAGTACAGTAATGCATGTAAGCCGATTTTTGCTATTAGAAGTGCCTATAGCTATAAAATTATTAGTATTCTCGTAACAGGGTCTTAAAGGGATACATTTATATAGATATATATGATCCTTACTGACATGCGAGTGAAAGATACAAGGTAGAAAAGTTTTTCATAGCATGCTGTGGCAGAGTGGAGAAGTATTTGGAGAAAGGCCGTGTGACCCTGTAGTGGGGAAAGTAAGTAGTGGAACGCTTGTCTTAGCAAAATAGTCGTTTTACGACTATTTTACATTTTACAGTTTTGCATCCCGCCTCTGCATTGCCTACCGCAATTCTACTCTTCCCTCTTAAAAATGACGGATGATTTTCTCTTTTCCTTGTAAACTTTCATTGCCATTTGTGAATAGGCGAAGCGTAAGTTTTGCGTTCCGTTGCGTTCTCTTTTCTATTTCTATGAAAAGGAAACGAGTTTTCCGTTAACGCTCGCTGAATTTGGTAGCATGAGCCTCTGACGACGTTCATTCCTTCTCTCCAGTTTAGATATTTGGAGTAGATGCATACCTGCGACCTACGCAGACAGAAACAAACGGGCAGCAGTAAAATTCTGCACGTAACGTAAATACTAATATTATCTGAATATCGTAACATGTGTATTGTAGTTTTAGTATCAGATGCAATAAAGACTCTCCTCTAGCAACTTAGTTCACTACGTAAATGTTCTGTTATATTTATATCGCATATCGTATTAGTAGTACTATTACTATTCCTAAAAAAATGGCGCTGTGCTACCATTCGGTTGTATAAGTAAAATTAACTAGTTATGGGCTTACGTATCTAGCAGATACAGAAATTCAGCTTAGGTTAGACTGGATATCCTGTTCGCTTCACTTTGTTCACTAATTCCATAGCCCACGAAAGAAAAAAAACGACGGGTTCATTTTTGATTGTATGGTGTGTGTAGCAATCCTATGATGGGAAGGGCATCCAGTTCCGGTACCGAGACTGGTAATGGCCACTTTTCCTCCAGCACCAGTACCGGAAAGTAAACCTGCTACACGATAAAACTCTAGATAACGGTTTATCCAGTATCGTTTACTAATAATTACACAAGAAATCAATATGATTAAAAACTTTTGAATTACAAATTGCAAAACAAATATGATACTTAGATGAGACGTTTTTGGATATATTAAAATTAAATTAATTAGTTTATCTCATTTAAGTTTAATTTAAAATGACAAAAGTTAAAACTCGATTGATAAACATTTAAAAATAATAAGTGGCCATAATTTACGCAAGAAAGGACGTAAATCTGTATAACAGTGTCCTATTAAACGATGTGAAAAATGGAGAAAAAAATTGATTTAATTTGAAATATTTGCTAAACGTGTCGCTGTAAAGGAGTCGAGGTGAAATTGTAAGCAAACAATTTCACCCAAAGAAGACAAATTTAGAATTACTTGTACTGTTGCTGAAAACGAAAACTTTGTAACAGTTGGTGATTCGGATAGGACAAGATAGGTAAAGATTTGTGATGGGAAAGAAGTTGTACTAGTGCCGGTGCTGGATGCTCTGGTGATGGAGAGCGATGAGAGGAAAGTATCTGTGCGTAACCATGCATATGTAGCGAGTAGGAGATCGCAGCGTAGAACTCGAGTATATACCTGTGTAAGTATACACGTGTAGGTAGTGGGAGTAAAGATGTAAATGTATGTCTTGTGTGAAGGGGAGAGAGGACGGAGAAAGCAGACAGCTATTACTGGTGAAAAACAAGTCTGAAGAAAGTGGTACATACATAAACAATGCTGCTTCGTCAGATCCGCCTAGCTTTTTACGATGAGTTCTTTTTAGCCAAAAAAGCCCGAAATGACTCTTTCTACATCATTTCCACAGTGACTGCTATCATTAAGAGAAAATTGGTTCCTAACGTTTTTCTCGACTCAGTTGCTTGGCTCACACGCATTTCACCTCGGCGCGATTAGCATACGCATATGGACTCTTTCGATCACATCTCCCATCTCCATCGAATCTCTCTTGGCTCTGGAAATCTTCCCTCCAAACCAGAATCTCTCTCGCTAAATACCTCTACAGCTACTAACCTTTATCTCAATACAAATCCATTGCAAGTGAAGACAAGGGGAAACAGAGCAGATATGAAGAAAAGCGCAAGGCACTAAAATTAAAATGCCTTTTATTTTTACCCGGGTTGATTCTTTATCTATTTGAAAATAATTCTTGCCATGTTCAACATTTTGAAACTCCGTATCACTTCAATAGTGTCGTTGTCTTTTGTTTTAGGCTGCAAATTAATGTGTACCTTGTGGCTAGGCATTTTTTAAATTATTAAATATGTTTTGGAAAAGCTTTTATCTAGAAACTTTAATGCCGGCGTCGCATTTCTCTCTCCCCCTGTTACCCACGCGTAGCAATTTCCTGATTTTGTAGACCTCCTCCCCCTAAACTGCGGGCGTCTTTTATGGACGTTCCTCAGGCGGAAAACAGGGGAGTGGTGTAGACGAGAGAACTGGATGGCATTTTGGTGAATTGAGCCCTGTTAGCAATAAAACTGGTAATACGCGTAATTGTGACCAATCAATTGGTCACAAACCTATGTACATCTTTTATGAAAGTGAAAATAACTATGAAAAGCTAAGGTCGTGAAAAAACAAAGCCAGTAATTCATTGCTAGCAAACTGAGTCTTGGATAAGTAATGCATGAAGTAACAGTGACACCAGTCTATTCCCAAAATTGGCAGATAATTTTAAAACTTTCCGTTGTTTCAAAAACAAAATCACCTCTGCAAAAAATATTTCACTTGCTTTCTATAATGCAATCGTCGGTAATGTCACTACAGGCTTGACAATTGACATTGAGACTCAGGAGCGTAGCCACGCAAGGGGTGCTGTGTCATCGGTTACAGGATGTCCACTATTATATGTCAATTGCTTTTTCTAAATGTACTTATCGATTTGTCTCTCTCTCTGTCTCAAAAAGTCGCAACTGTCACAAGGAGGAGTGGGTTTTATTTACAAGCGAAACTGACAGTGGAAGTGTAAGTCGCTAAGTAGGAATCCTAACTAACTAACAGATCTTTTCATCTTTTTTCATTGGACTAGCACGACTCTTGGCTGTACACACCTTAAAAGCAACTTTTTAATACGCTTCAGGGACACTTGAAAGTTCTATCCATAATAGTGCAGGGCCATTATATGCATATGTATTAGGTAGGGAATGGCCATCTTAGGTTTATAATACATTTACTGGCGCCTACTTACGTAAAGTGCAGTTGAATTTGCTCTCTAAACTCACTCACATTTAGTAATAATATTTAGAGTAAGTGCCTTGACTTGACTTTCAGTAGACGATTTGATGGCGCTATGAACCTGCTCTCTTTGAGCCCTGCCTGACTTAACGTAACGCAACGCCATCAACTTTTCATTGAGAAAAATTATCCATTAGTTTTATGTAACATTTCTCTCCATTTTCGGCAGTTTGTATTAAGTACTGTTTTATGCTCACTACTTACCATCGCCTATTTGCATTGGGGCAACTTCCGTGTGCATGCCAGTTAACAGTCATCAGAGCTTATATTATATATTTGATTTATGTCCCACTGTGGAGCCGGGAAAATTCTGCTCTAAAATTGTTTTCCTTACTTAGTGTTAACCGAACAATGAGCTTTTAAGTCATATTCACCCAAATTGAAACACAGTTCACAGAATGCAAGTAGATAAATTGGAAAAAGCACAACTGTTATGTAAATAGTGAAGCATTATGAAAGTATAAGGGGCTAGGCCTGACAGACGAACAATAAAATCTATATCGTAGCGAACGAGTACAATCGTCCGATGCCATCGCAAAATCGAGAGCTGCCACCGATTTTGCGATGCTGTCGGCAGACTTTCTAGTTCTCGCATCGTACAACTATTTTGCCAGAAAGGAACTACAATTTTAGTGCCAGTTCTTTCAAAAAATATAAAATGATTACATTCATTATTATATCGATGAATTTTGTATTTATTGCATAAAGACATATAATTTTGTCGCAGTTGGAAACACATAAATTTAGAGTATATAATTTTGATGCATAATGTTGGCCAGGGGAGAATAAAATTAATTTCCTATCTTAATATTGAAGCAAAATAGCAATTGGTTCCAAACCCTGAAAACGGTCAGTTGTCACTGACTAGTAAACACAATTTTGGTATGGCTCGTCCGTCATGTGGAATATCAGATTGCACGGACGTATTAGTGTCGAACTTTTCGACGACCCTGAACTCCATCTCCATGTTCAGGTCTTTTATGATCTTTTTTGACAGAAGCATTTTGTTCCCCGCCTATCAATATCAAAACATCACTTGTTAAAAAAAGTTGTTATTTATATTTAAAAATATGATTTTGAGAAAAGAAACTCACAAGAACTACGATCAACACAACGGGGGAGAAAATAGAAGGGACGGTAGTCCTCCCTGTATACAGATGCTTTTTGTGATTGTGCCATATTCACCCACGGTCGCTCAATTGGCTTCATGGACATTGCTGGGCAGGCTGGCTTCGGAACGAATTCCGACTAGAATTGAAAATACATGCATTTAAAGGCTTCGGTAATGTTAGCGGATAATGGTGTATAAAAGTCACAAAAATCATTGTTTACTCACCCTGTACGTAGAGACCGCTTCAAATGGCATGTCAGAAAATCTTTTTCTCGACTCGTCAGGTCGACCTTTCTGCACCTTCATTCCTCGTTCAATTTTGTAGGGCAAGAACGCGGACCTGTATGTCGTCAATTCCTCAAATTTCGCATTGCTACAAAGTTAAACATCATTACATTATTTATTTTTTATTATAATTACTAAATAAACTAAAACATTTACCTCAGGATACAATGATCTTCGGGTCTGATAGGCTCGACTCGTGTGATATAATGTGCTTCATAATCACACTGATTTTGCGAGGCTTCGGTTTTTGGCCCCTTCTGAGTCTTTCGTTTGACGATGTTTCTGTTAGGTTGTGAGTCTCTGCCATAAACATTCAAAATTAATTGCTGAGGATTTAAACATAAAATAAAATAAAACAACTTGTTATCAAATTTCACCTGTTTTTTGTCAAACGATTAAATGAACCTCTCGACGTATTTCGCATGCCCTGAGCTTTGCAACAGCACGTTGGATAGAATTCCTGTTGGTACGTTGTTGTGGGATTCTCGTAAAGGTCTGGAAGGAATGGCTCCCTCACATACTCACATGGAGTATTCTGAATGATTATCTTTTCTTTTGGAAAAGATTCTCTGCAATAAACATTCAAAATTAATTGCTGAGGATTTGAATATAAAATGAAATAAAATAAAACAACATGTAATCAAATTTTGCCTGTTATGTGTTAAACGATTAAAAGAACTTCTTGGTGATTTTCGAATGCCCCGCAATTTATCACAATACTTTGGATAGCATTCACTCTGACGCGAAGTTTTATTGGGGTATGTCCTTGTAGGAGTCTCGTACGTATCATCTTGAAGGTATGGCTCCGTCACTTGAACACCCGGAGTATTCTGAATGATTATCTTTTCTTTTGGAAAAGATCCTCTGCAATAAACATTCAAAATTAATTGCTGAGGATTTAAATATAAAACGAAATAAAATAAAACAACATGTAATCAAATTTTGCCTGTTATGCATTAAACGATATAAAGAAGTCCTTGATGGTATTCGTCTGCTCCGACTACAATACTTTGCAGGGAGTTCATCATAATACTGAGGTTCATTGGGACTTGGCTTTTTAGGAGTCTCGTACGTATCATCTTGAAGGAATGGCTCTGTCTCTTGGACACAATGTGTATTCGGAATGATTTTCTTTTGCTTCGGAAATGTTTTTCTACAATAAAAATTCAAAATTAGTTGCTGAGGATTTGAATATAAAATAAAATAAAAACAACGTGTAATCAAGTCCATCATTTGACAAACGATTAAATGACCTTCTCAATGTTTTTCGGATGTCCAGTTCTTCATTACAATATTTCGGCAGCAATTCTTGAAGACAGTTGGCTTCAACTGAGTCAGAATCTGTGGGATGCTCGCTTTCATTAGCTGGACGAACAGGTCTCGTTCGTTGAGCAGAAACACGTCTTTCAGAGGGGCGATTCTTTAAAAAGTTAAAAGGTAATAGTCGGTTGGTGGAACCTATTTAAAATATTTCTAAGTTTTTCGGAGTTCAGTGCAAAAAAAACGCCAAAAATATTATTGCATATTTTTACGTTTCAGAACATTTGGAGTCGATTTGGGGGTGGTCATTTT
>JAAAYG020088576.1:0-34440 GCA_009936455.2 Tomocerus minor | reverse complement strand
CAGACGTCCAGACATACAGACATACAGACATACAGACAGAGTGGGCATTTCTATAAAGCAGCTCCGCTACTTAATAATTAGACAAAAAACCCGCATCTACCACTGTAACATACGGTATCACCAATAAAAATTAAATGCGTGTTGTTTAAATACGAAAAAGTTAACGAACTGAATGAATGTAATCGAGTTCAATAAACTCGTATTGATCTAATAAGAAAAGTTACATTATGGTTTAATGAATATAAAATAATGTGATGTATATCCTTTCACTTTGATTAAATTGACAAGTTGTTATAATTTTATAATTAATTTCCCTGCGGGTTCATCAAACTAATAACGTGAAAACATATACACCAAGTAATTAATTGTTATGACAGCATTAAGATAATGCATGAACTTAAACATGGAAAACTGCAACGTTTTTGCCCCAATTATAAAGAGCTAATCTGTACATGATAAGAGTTCGGTTTCTGTCTTAGAAATGTCTCTTTTCAACTCTTATTTTATCGAACGTATGGTACTATCTGAGAGGCATTGCCTCCTTAGTTTAATTCTTTTAGTTTTTAATTTATTTATTCGTGACTGATTTTAGAAACAATAATTCGACCCTAAACCAAGTAATTCCAATTTTGGAATTATTTAAATCGTTTCCAAACGGTGTGTGCGGCCAAAAAGGATTACAGTCCTGTGCCCCCGATTCCTATGTTATATCATAATTTTGGATACCAATTTAAATGCAACGGCTTATTTATTTACTCCAATCGAATTGCTGCCAAAATATTAAGAACTATTTGCAAAGAACAATATATTTTCAATTATTACAATAGATTGTAATTGTTTTTTTTTGATATTTTATGGCATTTTCAATAACGAAAAGATAAATCAACACAATTTGAACATTTCAATAAATCCTAGATAAGTAGTGACACTACAAGACATACACTCCATTTCTTTTAAAGTAGGTATATACATAACAATAATGTTTACCTTGATATGATCAGAGTTTGATTAGCCACTGGTTGGTGGCTTAAATGGCCTAGTGGCTGGCTAAAATCATTTTCGGACACTGGCAAAAATTATTTAACATTGCAATTGGCACCTGGGCCAATTTAAGCGGCTAAAATTGCGTAGTGGCTGGCTAAACTTTTAAAAAGCCGGTTAATATTGAACGCTGGATATGATGTCCTAATTCCAGTGAAGAGATCTTTAGAATACTATAATGTTTTCTTTAATATTAAAATTTAATATCATGTATCATGACTTCGGTAATATCTAAACGAGTGTATGAAGCTAACTTTACTGCTTTATTTAACTGTGTTACTTGCGATTTGATTTTGTCGCTAGTTGATTTTGTAAAAAAAAATATGTTGCTTAATAAAACTGATTTATGTGGATAGGTGGCGATAAATGTTACTTATATTTTTATTCTTTGGAACAGTGGCCTTGGGGCAGGTCGAAAAGGAGCAGCAACATTAACACCCGAGTGCAGTTTAATCTTTAGTTTATAAAAAAAATGAAGTGCTGATGTCGCAAGGGGCAAACAACTGTCTTTCAAATGCTATCATTAACTGCGTCTTTATTTCTTCATATTCATTGCTATTACAAATAGGAATGACCAGGCAAAGAGAGCTTAGCCAACGTGAGTGGTTCAGAATCACTGCAAAAAATAGGATAGATAAAATCAGATCACACTTCATAGAATAAAATATGCATGGTCAATGCATATAATTATCTTTCCATAATATACTGTAAACCAAAAAATACTTTTTGAAATCGAAATAATTATAATCGTTTATATTCATCTCGAAAATCATTTCTAGATGTGAAATATTTGTGTGATTATATATAAAGTTTTTACAATTACATATATATAATTACTCACATCGTTTAAGACAGTGCTTCCAGCAGAATTTGTCCAAATTTTTGAACTTCCGTGAATGTGTTGTAGAGAGGAGCTGGGGCAACTCGAATAACATTCGGCTCCCTCCAATCTACGATAACTCCGTTTTTTTGTAATTTGTGAAAAACCTTGTTTCCATTTTCTATAATGAACAAGGAGAGTTGACTTCCTCGTTGTTTTGGATCAGTTGGCGTTATAATTTTCAACGCCGCTCTTCCATTCCTTTTCTGAAAAGTTTGATTCACCTCTTCCACAATAAATTGTAGATAATCCGTCAATTTTCGGCTTTTTCGACAAATTGCATCCATTCCAGCCTCTTCAAAAATATTAAGTGATGCGTGCAAGCATGAAATAAGAAGAATAGGCGTACAACTTACTTCCCAACCCCTCGCCCCAAGGATCGGTCTGAAATCCTTGTCTATATCAAATCGCTCGTCCAAACAATGTCCAAACCAGCCTGATAGTCTTAACAAGGACTGATTTTTAATTTGTCGTTCATGAATGAAAATTGCTCCAATTCCAGCCGGTCCTGAATTCAGATATTTGTAAGTGCAGAAACAGCCGAAGTCCACGTTCCAGTCGTGTAGATTTAATTTTACATTTCCAACGGCATGTGCAAAATCAAAACCGACGACGATTCCATATTTGTGTGCAATTCTAGTTATTTTTTCGAGGTCAAAATATTGACCTGAATAGTAGTTGATGGCCCCAATAAATAAAGTTGCAATTGACGTGCCGTGTTTTTCAATTGCTGAAATAATGTCTTCCATGCTCAGTAAATCCGTTCCAGCTCTTGGCTCTACCATTACCAGTGCATCTTCAACTGATAAATTGTGCATGAGGATTTGGGATTTCAGGGCGTATTTATCTGAAGGGAATAAATTGGATTCACAAAGAATTTTATAGCGCGTTGGGGTAGGTCTGTAGAAGGAAACGAAAAGTAAGTGGATGTTGACTGTCAAAGTGTTCATGGCACAGACTTCTTCTGGCAAAGCTCCAACAACATTAGCTAGCTGTCTTGAAACTCTATCCTGACAATTTATCCATGCAGATTTCCCTTCAAAATAACCTTCCACGACTCTATTAGCCCAAATATTCATGTCCGACTTTAGAAAATCCATCGCCGATTTTGGTTGAAGTCCCAGAGAATTACCACAGAAATAGATAATTTCTTTTGACTCATCCTTTGGAATAACGAATCTGGACCGAAAGTGTTGAAGGGGATCCACTGAATCTTGAAGAGCTGCGAAGAACGTAGAGTTCTCGAGTGTTTGAAAATCCATATCAATAGTCTCCATACTAAAATTTACTGTAGAAGATTAATAAAAAAGTATTTGTTATCTATCGTTTATGATAAAAATATAAGAATGATTTGGCATGGCAAATTGTCAGTCAAAAATATTACCGTTGTACTTTCAAGTGAAATATCTTTAAAAAAAACGCACAGGTATTAACACTTTGTGTTCCAGTTACCGTCAAAAAATATTTCGAATGCAAATATTATGCAATGTGCTCCTCGCAGCTCGCTCTCCAAAGAAGTAGTGAAATAGAAAATGACCATCCCGGTCTTAAAAATAGTACTGATGACCGTTTGTGTAGCTCCCAACAGAGGAATGAAGCTGAACTCTGGTGTTGACCTTTCGTTGAGTATGGATTGTGAAAAAATTGGGTCTCGGGTCGTTGATGAAACAGCTTCACAAATACGAATATAATTAAAGTATGCCATTGCAACACCGACTGTAAAAAGTAGTGGTAAAAGAAAAAGAGTTTTCTAACATACATTAATTAACATTTGAAAGCCCTTAGTAAAATGTTGCTAAATGCTTTCAAATGTTAATCTGTTTCTTATCAATATTAATGTTCAAATCTGTTGAGAAAATGTTGAGTCGGTGATATTGTCCAGAACGGGCCCCAGTGAGCAATCGGGGCACAGGTTTTCCACTCGCTATTTTCTGCTAGATGAAGAGTGGATTTGTAGTTTAATGCTGTATATTGCTAAGACAACTGTTCGAGTTTTTGCAGTGGTTCCAATGGGCATCAGCATTAGCAGCATAAAATATTTTTCGAATTCTGCGACGACAGACAGTCGCATGTAAATTTTATGACGCATATGCTCGATTGTTCGTACATATGCTACTGACGACACCCTGTAAAGTGTGTAGGGGGTCACATTTATTGTTTTGACCCCAAGAACACATGTAGTTAACGTTTGAACAAATAGTTTCAAGCCTTTACTTCGTCACATCTGATACAGAGAGGTAGGTGGATACGATACACAGATATACAGATGGACAGGAGTTAACCATAAAGTGTGACTAATAATTAATAATAACGGTAGTATTGAATCAGATGATTAGCCAGAAAACCAATTATAAAAAGTATGGTGAAATTTTTTGCAAGACCACTAGATTTACAACGACTTAATCTGTAAAGGTCAAGTCGTACGGAGATAGAGTAGTTTGGCGGCAGTCGTCAGATTTGATTTAGCAGCAGGTTTGCATCACTTAGGTCATAGTTTAATTGTTATTTGTACATCCAAACATGTATTAATGATATCATTGCTTTAGATGTCGTGTAGTAACACGCTGACAATTATGAATACTGGAAAGTATTTAATAAAATTCGTATATGTTTCCACAGAGTCACAGTTTTGAATAAGTATTTTTTGGGGAAAAAATCATCGTGATTTAAGAATAGATGTGAATGGGCTTATGCTGACTTTTTAGTTTATTTTTCAATTTGATATGATGTATGACCAAAGAAAACTAATAAAGTACCTCATCTGATTTTTCCAGGACCAAAAATCAAACATTGAGTGTTAAAACAAGTAAAAACCATCAAATCCTTGAATACGAAAAGTTCCATGATCAAATGGAGATATTCAATATTAAGACCTTATAGACCTTAAATGCCAAAACCTTGGCTACGATGATAAAGTTCCACGATTAAAAGGAAGTATTCTATGCAATAATATTGATGCATGACAGTTACAAATAAAAAGACATTTTGCACAAAAAGATTAGGTTTCTGATGCTAGCCAATACAAAGGGCCACCTTTTAAGCACACTGAAAATAGTAATGAACACAAATTAGATCAAAAACTCTTTTTTCTTAAAAAAAAATCCTCTCTTTATTCAAACAAAAATGCTAGAAAGAAAGTTACCTTTATCAAAATTACTTACAAGTCGTTGAAAAGTTCAAATTTCTTCACATAAACGCACCAACATGAAAGAAATGTTTTAAAAATAATTCCCTAACAACCGGTATACTTTGTCGAATAAATATCAGAAGTCATCGAAGTCTAAAACATTTCCAGGGCAGCGGTTAGATTTTTTCTTCAAAAGGAGTAAGTTAGACAACTGAATTATTTTTGATTATTGTAATTCTTTGCAAAAATTGAAGACCAGGAAACAGTGAAACTTTTCATATAAAAACAGTCATTCAATCAAAGGTATATATAGAGAGTAGAAATTAAATGTTTTAATTCCAGACTGTCCGGATTTACAATTTCACAGAATTGTTAGCCTTACTCAACGAACTAATTCATTTGACTCCACAACGAGAAAGTTAATTTAACCGTATCTGAAATTTTCTACGAAAAATGCAAAAAGTATAACCACCTGGCAATATAGTCCTTCCGCAAAGCATATACCTTCTTAATGGCTGCCTAGTCTAATGTTAACGGTTTACTGGATTTACTCAATTTATTTTCCTACAGAGGAAAATAAAATTTACACTTCAAACTAAAGAATATTTGTATAAAAATCATTTGATTTATCGAGCTTTGCACGATTATTTTGTAGCGATATTTGCCACGTTAATGAAATTAACGGGCAGCGGAAGAATGCATTTCTGTAATATATTCTAATTATAAATAAATGAAAGGCGCTAAGCTATTACAAAACCGTTGTAAATTTTCTAAATGTACGCTGCAGACATTGCAGTTTGTAATAAGTTTCCTTCATAGTCACAAAATGGCATTTATTCTTTGAATATAAGTAATTATTTGAATTTTTAATATTGATGAACTAGTATTCATATACACAATAGGCAAATTTGAGCCCGTTATACGGAGAGCTACTACATTGATCTCATTTCTGAAAGCCAGGAGACCCATATGTCTTCAAAATTAGTTACTACCCAAGTTTTATGTTTTTCATAATAGTCTTTCGGGAGTTTCCCATTCAAATATAATTCCATTGCCACTTGGCCAACTGGAAGACCATTT
The DNA here is from genome assembly GCA_009936455.2 of Tomocerus minor. NCBI lineage: Eukaryota > Metazoa > Arthropoda > Collembola > Entomobryomorpha > Tomoceridae > Tomocerus > Tomocerus minor. The sequence continues at coordinate 28,312 of JAAAYG020088576.1, read as the reverse complement.
GAAACTCCTTTTTGAAACTGTCAAAAACTGCAAACTCATGCAGCTCCTTCTGCATTAAATTTTCAAAATATCTATAAAATTGTGTCCTTACATTCTCATCGTCGATTAGATTGAGCGTAGAGTTTTTGTGTCCTTCGCTCCTAAACTCTAAACCCATTTTTTCAATGTAGATTCTATCTGGATGGCGTTTTGGCAGTTCAATTTTCCCAATGTCTATCGTAGGATCAAATAAATAAACAGAACAGTTGGTTCGAGCGACAATTTCCTCTTCAAAACTCGTGTCGGATTCTACCCCGTAGAAATATTATTATTATTATATTGAATAATTGGCGATTTCCCAGTCAGAATAGACAACACACTGACCCAATTTCTTGGTCAAATGAGCCAATCCTCAAATCCATTTCCCCCATCATCAGGTTTCCCAATTCCTTCAGTTGTGTGCGGACAATCGAAAATTGGAGGAGAAGGTCCCAAATGGCAATTCTGTTTCTATAACTTCCCGGAGTTTTCTTATCGAGTAAATTTTTACTTTCCAGATTTCATTGACCTCTGACCTCTTCCAGTTTTCTTAATTGAATGAACTCCAGATTCATCTAAAAATGAAAGGTCTAAAAACATCAATATATTCAATTAGCGAAGTTGAGCAGAAATACGGAACATCATAGAACAATTATTGTCTAGAAAAAGTCAGTAACTTTCTGTATGCTGGTGGCATTGCCATATAATTTGCATTGAATACATAAGATGAGAATCACTGGTGAATTTTTAGGACTACATGACCACTGCTTTCCAAAAGATGGCACAAATGACGCAATCTAAAATCTACATTATATTTCACCTTGTACGCGGCCGTTTGTGTTTGCTGTAACCTCGAAGGTGGCCGTGCGTGGAAAAGGCTCATTGATATAATTAGTATTATTGGGTATAAATCCGAGCACAGAATTCATACCCAATAATTCATTAATTTTAGTACACAAAATGAAATATAATTAGTAACCACCTTTATTGGTCACCTAATAATTCTGATCTTAATAAGCTCCCAAATTATGACAACACAAAATAATACAAATGTGCCAGTTCTGCATCTGCCGTAATTGCTTGTATTCTTCATTTCATTTAGATATTTGTTACCTAATCTTTCCTGTGGACAAGACCGACAAACTAATACTTAGATAAACATGGATTAAAGGACAATTAAAGTGAAAGTAGAATTGTTGGAAATAAAATTTTAGGTATACTATATAAGTAGCTATTCTCATTTGGGTCAACAACAGCTCTTCAATAAAATATTTCCGGGTTTACGACGCATATATAATACTTTTGCACTGTATATTATAAGTGTACCTGCACAGTATTCGTATGTCTATGTTATAAATTGATTTCAGCAACACAGACTGTACTATGCCTGAATGGAAATCCTGTGACATCCGCGGCCAACAAAGTGTTGGATAATTAATTCTGAACCTTCCTGTATTCTATTGATTCATGGTTCTTTGTGGTTGTCCACCCACGTTGTTTGTACCGTAGCTGTAGTAGCAGTGTATTGCATTGTACCCAAAGTAAGACTCAAATTCAGGATTACAAAATTACAACCAGACCAATTCCATTTGGAGAAATTGAACATAAGGATTCGGAATAAAATATTCATTTTAATCTAAAGTCAAAATTGGGACTCTATCATTGGAGCTCCTCCTCAACCGATATAAATAATTGAACTACAAAATAAAAGTGTGGTGATATAAAAGTTGTTTTAGAATATAATAAAATATGGTCCCATTAAAAGTATTTTCTGATACCATGTTGCACAACACCCAACTAAATATAATGTAAACAATAATGCAAAGTATTGATAAAACTTTTTGTCACGCCATGACGTTGAATATTTAGTAAAGCAACTGTATAGAAACGTTCAATCTGTCTGTCTGCTTCTGTATTTATATTTGGACGAATCTGTGTTTACTGTAGCTCCTCCATCTGAGACCTCACTTTCAAATTATATGTGTATACTGTAGACGTCAATGAAGCAATTTCGGTGTAACTTGGAACCATTAAGGTCAAGAGATTACCAAAAACATAACTTTTAAACGGATTAAGATATCGTTTTTAAATTTTCTGTATTTTTTAAATTCTTTTCCTTGTTAATTTACTTAAGATTTAATTTTTGATATACTTTTATAAAAACTACTTAAGAACTGTCTCCGACTGTGAATATAAAATTGTCTGAATAAATGCTAACTGCAATTCCGTTATTTGTAATTTGCGATTGATCAATTATAATTTGGGTTTGGCACTTTACTGCCTTTTTGTATTTCCAAATTCTCATCCTGCATGTTTGCGGTGCTACCTAAGACGATTACTTCCGATACTGTAAATACGTTGCACAGAAATTATGTATTAGCACGAATCTACTACACGTCTCGTTCACCCAAATGGGACAATTGAAGAATTGTTGACACAGATGCAAAGAGGTCCGTGGCACATAAATACGCGTATTGAAACTTTCTTTCAAAACATTTCCTTTTTATTGTTTAATATTTTCACTTGCGTGGTTTATAAAACTCAAAATGCAGTTCCAGTCCATATAAAAAATAACTATGTAAAACTAGCTTAACAAAATGACCAATAAAACTAACTTCTGCAGAGCCGGTGCATTTGTATTAATTTGTGTGCTCATAATTTGGAAGTTGTACCTTCCAAACGGAATTGGATTACACACATTAAGTACCTAACAAACATCAATTTCTCCAATTCTCCATCAATTATTTCTCCATTGTGTTATGTATTCATATTCATTTCTAATTGTATTTATTTATGTTTTTAAATCTTTCATTTCAGAAGAATCCGAGACTAATTCAATTAAGAAAAGACTGGAAGAAGCCAATGAAAACTGGAAACGAGGTTTGAAAATCAGGAAGGAATTGGAAAATAAAAATTTACTCGATAAATCAAATCCATGGAGCTATAAAAATGGGATTGCCATCTGGGACTTCTTCTATCCGAATTTTGATTGTCCACACACAACTGAAAGAATTGGGAAATCTGGAGACGGGGGGAAATGGATTTGTGGATTAACTCATTTGGCCAAGAAACCGAGTCCATGCATTGTCTATTCCTACGGTGTAAGTTATGACACAAGTTTTGAAGAGGAAATTGTGGCTCGAACCAACTGCTCTGTTTATTTGTTTGATCACACAATAGACATTGACAAAATTAAATTGCCAAAACTCCATCCAGACAGAGTCTTCATTGAAAAATTGGGTTTAGGAGCGAAGGACACAAAAACTCTACGCTCAATCTCATCGACGATGAGAATGTATGGACACAGTTTTATAGATATCTTGAAAATCGACATAGAAGGAGCTGAATTTGTAGTTTTTGACAATTTCAGAAAGGAATTTACAAATAATCTTCCATTTGGCCAAGTGTCAATGGAAATACATTTAATGAAAAACTCAAAAGATTCTTATGAAAAATACAAAACTTGGCTAACCAATTTAGAAGATATGGGTCTTCGGGCTTTCAGAAATGAGGTCAATTTTGTCGCTCTCCGGCTATCTTACAACCATTATCCTAATTTATGCGAATATTCTTTCATTAATGTCAAAAATTCAAATAATTATTTATTGAAAGAATAAATTTAACACTATTAACACTGAAATAATCACAAACAAAATTCTTATTACAAAAACATTTACTACCATTTTGGAAATACATACGATGCATGGATGCATGAATCATTTCATTGTTATTCAACATTGTCAAGTTTTTCCAATAGTATTGCTTTACATCAATTTGCGCAGATATATCGGCTCCACTTGTTTTCACTTGAATTTTTCATTAGGAGTTTGCTACTGAATACAAGATACAAATATACATTTTATTTTTTAGCCCTCCAGGTGACAAGACTGACAAGTATGGACGTATCCTGGGGGAGGCTTTGGGTCTGAAGCCTTCCCCAAATGTCCAGGGAAAGTGGGGTTTTGTGCTATATAAGCAAAAAATACTTATTTACTGCTTGTGCTTTTCGCGCAAAATGAGATTTTCTGTATTCATTTTTGACTGAAATTGGCAATTTGCAGGTCTATTTAAATTATGAACTTCAAATTCTCAGACTTCCCTAATTAAAATTCTGGCCACGCCGTTGCGCGACTAGAGTCAACTAAAGGATTGCTATTTTGATTTCGTATTTAAAAATAATTCCATTTAAAACAAAATTAAAACTAAAATTGACATCAAAATTTTATTTCCGAATCCAAGTTTTCTATTCTTTATACACCCTGTATTAATACGGCATAATAATACTTTTCATGTGTGAAATGCCAGATATTTTTGGCACAAATGTAAGGTTAATTCTAAAAAGTAGAAATTCTAAAAATATTTTAAAGACCTATAAACTAAAAATTCCTTCCCTGCCAACGACAATTTATTTCTTATTTTATGGCAGTCCAAATATCGCGGTTATCTAAACGAATTTCCTCGTTCAAGATTTAGTCACGTCCAAGGTTTATTTATTGATTAGGCGGGAGAAGTTAGGAATCCGGAAGCTTGGAGAGTGGTATAACATCCAGGCACTGCAGTCCATAACAGTTCGTCCCCATCGTTGTGTTCTATAAAACCTTTTACAAGTTTTGACCACATGAAACAGCGCAGCGCAATGATAAAAGCCAGCATGTTGATAAGGAAAATACTATACTATATTCCGTATGGAAACATTTTTAGTTTTATGCTCTGCACAGCTAAAGAAGCAAAAAGTCCCTCAACTAGACACAGCAGTCCACATTCCACATCCAAACTTCCAAACACTCTTTATGGGATTAAATTTTAGGGCAAGCAAACAAAACTCGCTTTTTAATTAAAAACTAATTTTAACGTTGCTTTTATGATTAATTTCTTATATAGGGAAACTCATTTTCCAGCTAATTCAATTTTTGCTAGTTCCATAATCGAGCCATGAATACTCGAGTCTCAAATATTTCCTTTACAGAAATTATGCATTAAAACATTAATGCTTGGCATAACTGGATTGTTACTATATTTAAGTTATTTCATTATGGTACCGGCATGATAAGCTTCGGCTTCTTTTAAAAAACGGAATTTATTTTTTATTTTCAAACTATGCCGTTTCATTCCACGCTGCAAATATTTTGAACAAGAAAGAATCCACTCCTTGAGTGACAAATTTCAAATTCATAAAATAGTTATATGACCAGAAAAAATGCGAAAGTATTAATTTTTAGCATTGTAATAAAATATCTATCTTGTGAACAATCTTTACGCCATCATCACTTCATGTTGGCTGCTCAGCAAAAGAAAATTTGGGTATGGATAAGTGCCAGAAGGATAAACTAGTACAAAAGGGGAATTGAGCATATTCGGAAATTAATATTCCAGGGATTATGAAAAAATGTAGTGATGTGAGTTCCTTTCAACTAGTTGTAAGTATACACAATTAAAGTGTTGTCCAAATAAAAATGCTATTCAAAAAGAAAAGAAGAAAAACGTTGAATTCACCATTGGGATATTTTCATTTGGAGCATAGCTAACAATTCTTACTGTGCCCCACAACACGAACAGGAAAGGATGCATTGTGGAATATGGAATGTCTTATAGAGAGCAAAGCACCGCGAAAGTTCATTCCTTTCCAGAACTCTCAAATCAGTTGCACAATAATGAATAATTAACAAAGTTACAGAAACAATGGATTGATGAACGAGGAAGTGGTTTTGCAATGAATTTAATCATTTCTATCATGGTAAAAGACAGAAAATAAAAAAATAGTTTGTAAATAGAAATTATTTTCAATGGTTGTGAGTTTAAAGTTAAAATGTTTAGATTTTTATTGTGATGAAAGTGTTTTGAAAATCAAAAGTAGATAAGATATAAGGAAAATAGCAGGAAAATAGACAAAGGATTCCGCAAAAACTATTGAGGTATACTCAACATTATTTTAACTTCATTATTCGCTGAACAAATGTAAAATAATATTCTTGAAAAGTAACGTTTCTACCTAAGGAAATAATCTTCGAACGTGTTATTAATTTTTTGATTTAGTGAATGCAAAGAATTATGATCATCATTGACTACTGGGCCTACAAAGCAAGCACGAAAAAGGACAACAGCCGGAAACTAATCGAGACAACCGAGAGGCAGCGAAGATCAAAGAGCAATTTTAAAAATAAATAGAAATGTCTGTCCAATAGTCTCGCACTTCAAATTCATAATTCGATTTCTCCGGTTTAAATTCAATGTGGTGTCCACACAACTCTCCTGGATTTTTGTAACACAATCCGAAAAATTCTTTATACTTTCAGAGAGGACTCTTTCTGTTGAAAATGTGTTAGTTTTTGAGGTAACTTTGATTGAAGATACCAACTAAATACTTTTCACATCATTTGTCAAGAGCGTTCAAAATAATCTTTATTGCCTCGAGTGTACTCTGTCCCAATTAATAAAATAAAACAGGGATGGGAAAACTTTACTCCGTATTAATCTTTGACCTTTAAATATCTGTTTATCGTTTCTGACTTTACAGATCTGTCAATCCTCTGTGCAGCATCAAGCATTTCTACTAAAACGAAAGATAAATTGCAATCATGACTTCAGGTAAAAAGTAGCCATACATTGGAATAAATATTATTAGCTTTTATTTGTATATTGTGTTGATAACTAATGATGTCGCGTCTGTCACTGGAAAATGAAAAGTATTATAATGTTGTACTGTCTGCTTAATTATTGAATACAGTAATATTATTATCTTAAAACTAGCGTGAAAGCAATATCATATCTACATTTTATTGGCAATTCGTTCCAGTCAGTCTTGTCTTTAATAGGAATAAGGATAGCTTTTGGCTTTTGTGACCATAAAGTATGCTTTAATTTTAAAATATTTTATTAAACTTGAACAAAAATTGCTTTTGCAGCACCAGAGACCATTGCATTTACTGGAGTCGTAACTAAAAGTGGACCAGATTTCGGGATGGTCAGAGACGATGTATTTTTTGTTAAAAGGTAATAAATAAATAATATAACCGAATCGCACAGTATCCTTATACTAAAATTGTACTATATATATAATAAACTATCTATCTATCTACTAAAATTGTATTTTGGAATCTTACAGTCTTTTGGAAATATTTTCTCTATGCAGATACTAATTATAATTTCGTATAAAACAACTTTTAAAAAAATAGTATTTAATCTTTGGTTTCTTCCGCAGCGTTGTCAAAGGCCCATTTCCTGAAGTTGGGGACCGTGTTCTAGTTCAAGCAGAAAAAGTGCATGGAATGCCATTTCAATATGTCGCTAAACGGCTACAGCGCCTGTTCAAAGATGCGACTCAAACTAGTGAAGTAGCAAAAAGTTCACCTCCACCAGGACCGACGTATTCTACACCTCCACCTACAAGTTCACAACCAAATCTTCCAAAACATATCGTAGAACAGTTTTTTCCAGTTTTTTCATCATTGCTTGGCAAAACTACTGAACCTGTACAACAACCAGTCGAAAATTCTAGCAATTTAAAAAGTGAATACGAAGCGTTTGAAGCTTCTATAAATTCCCAAGATGTAGTTCAAACAGGAAACAGTTTTCAAATGGATGATTATAATTATTACAATTATGCTTATGGATATACTGAAAACTTTCCTTCATATGATGTAAGGGAATTTTAAGATGTTTATTTTTTCATTAGCAGAATTAAACTTACATGAAATTATCCTTACTTTCCTAAATCCAATTTTTAAAACTAAAATTAATGTTCTGTCTCCAATTGAATTAAAATGTCAATGTACTGGTCATAATAAATTATAATGGAATTTAATTCAGATTAGTTCAAGTAAGCATGTCTGCTCTGTACAGTACACACTTGTTGTACATATTTACCACATTTAATTTTTTAACCCATTCTATTATCTATTTTCAATTTTTTGACCCCTCCCTTTTCATTTTCCCGTATTTCCATATTAGGCACAGAATTTTATAATTACAAGACTTGTAAACACTTGTAAACTTACACATTACAATTGTTTTGATATTGTGATAATTTTGATGTGCTTATTTGCTTTTATCTAAACAGGAAGAACAAGTCGGTGTGTATAATCCTCCAGAACATTGGCAACCTGAACAACAACCTCAACAAGCTGAATGTAGTTGGCAGTCAAAACGTTACGTCATACTTGAAGAAGAAAGTGACAAGGGCTACCTGCGAAATTCGAAGCGAGCAAACGATGACACAAAAAAATTTCAGGGTTTAAATGGACCCTCTAAAGAAGCGCCTCGATCCAGACGCATGGAGAGAACTGCCGCTATCGTTCATTCCAAGGACGGAGAAAAACAATGTTTCTATTGTGATTCTACCGAGCACAAGGCCAGAAAATGTCCCAATCGTCCGAAAATAGATTCTGAAAAACCACAAAGGGTAAAATTATTGAAAATTATTTCGTTAGATCTTTTACTATTATTTTGCTTATTTACTTTAATTAAATTGTCAATGCCATAAACACAACTACGGGTGACTCAACTAGACTCAATACAATTATCTCAATTTGGCTTCAATGAATTTTATCTATAATTTTTATAAAATATTGTGTGACTAATGGTATAGAAGAGAGAAACGGAAGACAGAGCATCCCAAAGATCCCTAGCCGGAGCAGTAGATGACTCAAGTAGGATAAGCCATACTGATCCAAAAGGGGATGCCCCGAAAGAACGTGCTAGCGGGCTACAGGAGGAAACGTTTTTTAAGGGGACGTCTATGAAAGTTGCGGAGTTGACGAAACGCCAAAAACTGAAATTATCTCGTTTGTACTGCAATAAATATGGACAAGAGCAATGCTTTATTTGTGGCTCTATAGATCACAAAGTCAAAAAATGTCCCAAACTCCCGGAATCAACCAGAAAAATCCTCGAGCAGGTAAAATCATCTATTTGGAAGTTTTTTTATTTTCTCAATAGTTGCGTTTTTAGTAAAATAATATTATTTATTTATTCCTTGGGTGTCAGGTAATATTTTTATCGTTTCAAAAAATTAATCAAATATTGTAAAAATAATTTCTTGTATTGCAATTTTAATTTTTGTCGTTCAATTTTCCCTTTCTGCAAACAATAACTATCTGATAGTTAAAATATCTTAATTTGTCATTAGAAATGTGTAAAAAATTCTGTGTTTTATATATTAATAATAATGTTATTATATTATTTAATTATTATAGAATGCAAGAATGTCCAAAGAAAAAAGTATTGACGATCATAGGAATACAAACACAAAGGATTCTAAAGGCAAAGAAAGAATAGAAACCTCCAGGAAAGAAAGAACGGAAACCTCCAGAAAAGAAAGAACGGAAACTTCCAGGAAAGAAATGTCGGGCATTAATGTAGCAATGCATCCAACGAATTCGACGGAGATGGACAAGCCGGAAGAATCTCCTCAACAATCAAAAGAACCTAAAAACAAGCATAAAGAGTTAAAACCATTGCCAGCCAAGAAAGATCCTGCTAACAATGAAAAGTTTATTAAAATGAATAAATTGCTTGGAAAACGGCGTTTGCGCTCTATCACAGCCCCCAGCTCTCAGTCATCTAACTCGAAAAGAAAAGCTGATCTTTCACCGGACCAAGATCTCTTTTGTTCAAAATGTCAAAAAATGGGGCATATTGAAACTTTTTGTTTATCTGAACGAATAGCAAAGCATAGCAAACAAGAAGAGAAGGCAGCCAGTTCTTCTTCATCTAGCCAAATACAAACTCTGAATAAAAAGGAGCTATCCTTAGTGGACATTATGAATATACCACTTCCGGATACGAAAACTACATGTCCAGATAATCATCCTCCTCTAAAGGAAAATATTTTTTGTTCAAAATGCCTGAAGACTGGACATATAGAAAAATTTTGTTTATCAGATCGTATTGCCAAACTTTCTGCTCCTGTAGAAAAACCAGTAATTAATAACTCAGTGAGCGTCTCCGCTTCATTAACTAAAAGTCAAATGCAAAGAAAATGGCAAGAAAATTCCACCGCCTTTAAAAATTCGTGGACTGCGCTACCCCCCAAAATTCTTCCTCCACCAACAGAATTTCTTGTTTGCTCTAAATGTCAAAAAACGGGGCATATTGAAAAACATTGTATAGCTGAACAGATTACTAAAATTCATGAAAAATCAACGTGTAAAATTCCGTCAGTAATTGAAAACATTCTTGAAGCACGTAATAAATTATCAAGCACAACTTCTACCGCAACACCAACAACTTCAACTAGTTCAATAGCAAGCAATTCCAAGGACATTCAGTCGTTAAATCAAATCTCGAAAAATCAACAGGAGGCAAGGAAAGTAGAAAATCCCGCCAAAGAAGCGAAGCAATTAAATTCAGTTCCTGAAAATAAAATTTCACTTACGGTAGATGTGCGAAAATCTACAGATTATCGTACACTCGGAAAACCTGCAATGAAGAATTCACCATCAACTTCGCATCAAAACAAAGAAAAAGAAAATAATCCTGTCAAGCCACTTTTGAACTCAAAGGGTACTTCTTGCGATAAAATCCAAAGCACAAAATCTAATTCAATGACAGCAGATGGACTATTTAAAATTCCACACCCAATAAAAAATCTGTCTCCGAAATCAGTTCAACAGAATAATGCAAAGGAAATGCAAGATGCCTCGAAAATTGTCGCCCAAAAGTCGGTGAACATCACACAGCCAGAAACAAGTGTATCTATAGTAAAACCAGCAATTAACTATTTGAAAACAAATTCAAGTTCAGTAAAGCAAAGCCAAAATTTCCAAAACGAGCTGAAAAAATTGCCCGTAGCATCACAACATATACCCGAAAAACCTTCCATTTCCGTCCCACAAATTACTAAAAATTCCCCTGAAAAGAAAAATTTAAATACAGAACAAAAAACTAAGCCGCCTCTAGAAAACGAAATAATTGAAATTCCAAACACAATCAAAAATAACCTTGTAAATGCAACCCCAATGCCTTCATCATCAAACGAACTTCAAGAATACTCTGGAAAACCACCACAAACAAAAAGTAGTCCATCAAAAGATAATCCAGCTACCGTCAATTTGCAAAAAACGTCAATATCTTTTGGGCAATACCAACCGCAAGCATCAAGTTCAAAAATGGATAAGATAGAAATGCCAGCATATTTGACGAAAACAAGCGAGAAACCAGGTTCAGGATATCAAGCATCATATTCGGTGACAAACTTTAATCATGCAGGAAGAAACGACAGACCGGGTTCTAAATTCCAAAAACTGGGAGGCAGAGCCCAACGTCTTCAGTCAGCTGAATTTGTGTTGATTGACAGTCCCTATGTCACTCCGACTGCTAGAATCCCGCCAACCAATGAAAGTCCTGCAGATTTCAAGAAACGCCGTTTGGAAACTACGCCACAGGATTCATCTCAAAATGAACGTGCCACTAAAAAACACCGTACCCCTCAAGGAGATCCTGTTTGCTACAAATGCCAAAAGGCGGGCCACATCGCTAAATATTGTTCGACCCCAAATGTCCCCCCTACTGCAATGCCTTCAGTAAATATTTCTACACCGAAATCAGAAACGTCAAATCCCCCAGAAGAACTTCGTTGGGAGACAAGAAACGAGATTTCCCGAAGCAATGATCAGAGAAAAGATCACAAGACTCGAAATTGGGAATCTGAACCAACAACTTCTGCACCACAATCAAAATGTGATGGATGTCTGGCAAGAATGCTTGGAGGACCTTCTAGAAACCATAAGAATACCTGTTTATTGGGAGGACATCCTCGGTTTAAAGACAACAGAATACGGGGAGAGGACAACTCTTGGCAGTTTGAGCGGGGCAATGAAGATTTTTATGAAAGTCATTTCAATACTCAGGTAAGAACATTTCCCTCCCATCAACTTCATTTATATCCGAATATTTTTTTAGATACACATTTTATATGATTAATAAGTATAATAATGGTTTAAAATGTTATAATGCACTCAGAATACTCACAGAGTGGGAATCAATTTTTGCGGCCAAAGTTAACACTTTCAGAATGTAATCGATCAAACCATTTAAGAAATGCGATTTCGAGTAACAATAATTCAAATCGACAAATCTCGTGTAAGAACATGTTGAGTTGGAAGATGATATTATATGCATTGGATAGCTTTTAAAATTTTAAAAATTCTCCTGGCAGGAAAATTCGCCACACCCCCTTATACGTCCCCGATCTCGGGCAAGTATCTCATTTATTCTAAATTTTAAAAATTAAATCTTTTAAAAATTTTAAAGTTTTTGGTTATATCATGTGAGGTGTCTAACGAAAGGTATTGATGAGTAGAGTTCATACAATATGCTAAAATAATAATAATAATATTAGCATACAATATGCTAAAATAATTTTGAAAATAATTTTTTAACCATCTATCTAGCATATTATTGTTCTATATTCATTTCAGAGAGTCACACTATATGAACTCTACTCATCAATACCTTTCGTTAGACACCTCACATTATATAACCAAAAACCTTAAAAATTTTGAAAATTTTTAAAAAATTCAATTTTCAAAATTATAAAAAACTGAGAAATTTTCCTCGAGATATGAAGATTGTCTATCTAATAAAAAAAGAATTGGCCAAATCGGTTGACGCGTTGATTTTTTAAAAATCAAAGCAGATTTGACCTTTGAGATGACCTAGGGGCGTATAAGGGGGTGTGGCCAATTTTCCTTCCAGGAGAATTTTTTTAATTTTACAAGCTATTCAATGCACATAATGTCATCTTCCAACTCAACATGGCCTTACACACGATTTGTCGATTTGGATTACTGTTACTCTTGACACCTCACATGATATAACCAAAAACTTAATTCAATTTTTAAAATTTAGAAAAACTGAGATACTTGCCCCGAGACATGAATATTGTCTATCGAATAAAAAAATAATTGGCCAAATCGGTTCACGCGTTGATTTTTTAAAAATCAAACCGAATTCGACCTTTGAGATGACCTAGAAGGCGTATAAGGGGGTGTGGCGAATTTTCCTGCCAGGAGAATTTTTTAAAATTTACAAGCTATCCAATGCATATAATATCATCTTCAAACTCAACATGTCCTTACACGAGATTTGTCGATTTGGATTATTGTTACTCTTTCGCGAATTTCTGTTAACTTGCACCGTTTAAAAGATATGGCGGGTTTTCGCCAATTCATTTCATTGAATTGAAAGTTGGCATTGAAAACTTTATAATGAGTTCATTTCGGGTGTATTGGTTCGAAATGAATGGCTCAAGTTAACAATAAATCACAATCGGGAAATAGCATTTCTTAGGCCACTAAGTAGATTCGATTTTGAAAGTGTCAACTTTGGCCACGAAAATTGGTTCTCGGCCTGTATTGTGTACATTTCAAGTTGGTCGAGTCTAAATTAAAAAATTTTATTTAATTTTTGTCTACTAGGGTCCGTTGGCGCACGAGGAAGATCAAAGGCCCCATGACAGTCGACATGATTTAAATTATGAAGACAATTTTAATTTTAGAGTAAGAAATGTAAGTAAAATAAATGTCGAGTAACAATTAACAATCCTTTACCGCCTGTGAAATGATATTGTGGAATTATAATGTGTAATTATGTATAGGGAGCTGGAATTTTTAATCCTAATTCTAACGAATGGATGGACAACGTTGACAGCGGAAGAAGAAGCCCTGTCCAACTTGTTGCTCGTAATAAAGAGGACATACCCACTGCCCATCGTCAAAATCAAAAGCTAAGTCGTCCTTGGCGACAAGAGTCACATTTTCCAGACTCTTTTGACGCTCCTGTTGATTTTCATCACGAAACACCGGAATGTTTTGACGGTTCAGAACGTTTTTATGAAGAACCGCAAGACTTTCATGACTCTTTTAATCAGCGTTCAGATTTTCATAATGAGCGTCGCTATCATACAATAAATACAGACTACCGCCAAGAACGTGTTGGACCACCAGTATGTTCTTTCTGTCACAAATTAGGTCACGTTGCCGACGATTGTAGACATTTAATAGCTTCAGCCCGAAGAAGACATGTTGTGACTTTATAATTAATTGATTATTATAATTATTTTCTTACGATAGAGTCGTAAACATTTTCTAATAGTTGGAGAAAGGAGTAAATGTGAAGCAAGCATTCGCTATTAATCTTAACATTTTCTGTTTGACATTTAGAATCGTATTAATTCTGTGGCTTTATGGTAACTTTGTTTTTAAATGGTTAATAAAATATACGAAACTTTTAAATTACGTAACTGCCAAAACTTTCCATATCCAGATATACGTAAGTACATAACCCCCAGATTGCTTTGATGGCTCTTTAGATTATAGTTGTTAAGGACTTCCTGTCTAACGCATATATGTACAATTGATGCAGTTATAAATTTCACCATTTCCTCAGATCTTTAGAATTCTTTTTTAACTGTGCCACTTTTTTTATTGTCTTAACTTGATCTATTGTAATGGTAATCAAAACTACAGTAAAGGTACGGAGGCACATAATTATTATGTTTTCTTTATGTCTATGTTCATATGTATCTGATGCAGGCAAAGAACAAAAGATTGGGTGGGACGATATTTAATAAGATCAAAACCTCAGGGGTATAACTACCAATTTTATGTTACCGACTGTATTGAAAATCGTATTCGCTATGTATATATTAATGCGTCCGGGGACGAATTAATAAACAAAATTTTTAAACTTATTTTTGGCTTAAAATCGGAAAAAATTGCGCATCCTTGATCCAATCCCTGGATACATGCCGGCGCATTAACGCATTAAAAGTTTCAATACCAACGCTAACATTTGTATATAGGGATTGTAGACTTATCCGTTTTTTAATAAATGATTCATGCATATAGGGTGTGTCTATGGAGTAGGTGTGTTACATAGTAGGCCCATTTAATCGAAAAGCAGAAGGATATAACCAGAATTAAAGGACTAATACTACATGTTTATCAGATAGCTGACACTTTATGTTGACTTTGCTAATATCAGTTACATGTGCAAGTAGAACGTCTGCTTTTGTCAATATGCAAGTAAGGATGCCCAGATCAATCCTTGTGCATGTGATAATTAAACCCAGTTCATGCATTCCCTAATCCACTAATTCGTCATTTTAGAGTGCTCAAGACTGTCATGTTAATGTTATATATTTATCAATTATCAGTCCCCTCAACACTAGAACTATGAATTGACAACATAATATAAGCTCATTTTTGCAGGTCACGGCATGATCACGGGAAATATACATATGAGACAAGTCAGAGAAATGGAATATAAATTTCCAAATGTATAAGATTTAAAAGGGACTTTCTCATAACGAATTGTATTGCAGCGTATTAAAGCCTAGCTACTGAAAAAGAAAAAAAGAAAATTATTTCAGTAAAATAACTTCTAAAGTATTCAATTGACTAATTGATATAATTTCGTATATTTTAAATGTAAAATTAGAAAAAATAAACGGCTAATGTCCTTGCATAACGGCAATACCTAGAAATCCTGATTTAACTTCATATTATATTTACACTGACAAAAGAATATATACAAAGAGGAAGATTTGAATAATAAATAATGTATTTCTGTATAAGTTTTCAGAATGAATTATTTCCAGAAATGTGAGCTAAGAGATGTAGTAGTAAAATAGGGCGTAAATTTCGCTTGCGAAATGGAACATATTTTATTGGTGTTAGCGTGAGGTCTGTCTATTTTGAAGTTGTTGTCTATTTTGGACGTTGAAGGACGAAGGAAGGGTGTGTTAATCAAAGACAGCGTTTCTGCAAATAGAGTTATCAATTGTTTTGACACTTTGAAGGATTTCGGTTGGTTTTAATTTGCAAATCTTTTTTTTTTGTTATTATCTTTGGATCACGAGTGAATATTAATATGTTATGTTTCACTCATATAAAATAGGTACGTATATATAAATACGACAGAGAGTTATTTAATTGTTATAATTATAGATTTCGAGGTAAAGTCAGGTGATGGAATCATGAAAGTTTCAAGTACCTGGCGAATTAAGGCTTCATGATTATTTGGTTATAGTGGCTGAAGTTGTAATAATTTCAGTTAGTCAGTGGTTTGCATTCATGCCTGTTTGACTTCCCTGGAGTTCTTCCAGATTTAACGGTTTCAAAAATGAAATTGACGATTTTTTTGTTGATTGCTGTAGCAATTCCTGCTGCAGGTACGATTTAAATATTTAAAAACAACTCTTATATATCCCAATTCATTGTATCCCTATTAATAAAATGATAATAATTGTCTTTCTTTAGTGATCTGTCAGGGATTTGGCTGCAACGAAGACGACCTTCCAGATCCAGACAGAAGAGACTGCCATCCTGAACCGGATTCAAGCGAGGAAGCTTGTCGTAGCAGAAATTGTACGTGGTGCCCCGCACACATTCCTGATGTCGGTACTCCTTGGTGCTACTTTCCTGGGGTAGCCGACAGGGGAGGATATGTCATGGTTGGAGAACCCATTTATACCGCAGCTGGTGTCAGGTAATTTTTTTATCAAGAACCCCTGACATTTAAAATTATTAATTGTTAATACTTATTTGTACGAAAATTGAAATAATTATAAAACATTTAAATTTTTCTGTCTATTTTGTAGAGTTAATTTAGCAAAGGCAGGAAGTAGTAGCCGTTGGGATGGTGAGGCGGAAACTTTGGTTTTCGTCGCCGAATTTCAGTCCGATTACAGACTACGAGTGAAGGTAACCCATTTCACAAACACATTAAATTTTAAACTTATTTTCAACAAATTAAATTTTCTAAATTATTTTTAAAACTTTTTGAAGCTATTAAATAATTACTAGGCAGGTATTTAAACAGATTTCTGAAATAAATGTTTAATATTATTTACATTTGATGAATTATGTAGCTTTCTCAAGCCACGTCATGATAATTAACAATAATAATTATGTAATTATATTTATTTCAGATAAGTGATGAAGGGAACCGATGGGAAGTTCCTCTGAGAATCAACCCGCCCTCAGGAGGAGCTGCTAATCAACTCTACGAAATTCAGTTCGATAATGATCCTTTGTTTTCCTACAAAGTCATCCGTAAATCAAGCAATGCTGTCCTTTTCGATTCCAAGGTTCCCCAGGGTAGTTTTGTATTTGCTGATCAATATTTGGCATTATCCTGGAAGCTTCCTACTGCCAATGTCTATGGTATCGGAGAAAATGAACAGCCAACATTCAGACACGACTTTGGAAGAAACCTCACTTGGGGTTTATGGGCTCGTGATCAGCCTCCAAATGTAATTTACATCAATAATGATAACTTAAAAAAAACTTTGAATCATAAATTAATTTGTCTCTGAATTTTTTAGTTTGTGAACAACATGTACGGTGTGCAACCCCACTACACTGTGTTGGAAAGCGATGGAAGTACTCACGCAGTTGCACTTATCAACAGCAACGCACAAGGTGATTAAAAATACAAAAAAAGGTCAACTTCAAGTACTCGTAACGAAATTGAGCGTAAACTTTTTGAAGAAATAATGATAACTATTATAAAATATTTTTATTAGAATTCGCAATGTTGAATGGAGTGGAGGGCCCTTTTATCCAGTACAGAACAATTGGAGGAATCTTTGACTTTTATTTTTTCTTAGGACCAACACCTGAAAATACTGTACAGCAATATACAGAAGTATGCCAAATCCAACATTGTTTTATCTTTTGCATACATTTTTTAATAAGGATAAATTAAACAGATAATCTCAAGTATACGTCGAATATGGATTAGAACATATTTATATAATGTCATGTCATAATTATCGTAACAGTTTTAAGAGGGGATTAATTTATTTTCGACACAGGCTGTTGGAAGAGCTCAGATGCCTCCATATTGGGCGTTGGGCTTCCAGCTCTGCCGTTATGGCTACAATAACCTTGACAATTTGAAGGCTGCTGTTGATCGAACTGCTCAGTACTCCATTCCTCATGTAAATTCCCTACTCTTTTATAAATATTACTTTTCTTGCTGATTTTAAATCATATTCAGCATATATCACTCTTTATTTAAAACGTTTGTTTTTCAGGATGTTCAATACGCTGATATCGACGTCATGGAGCGTGAATTGGATTTCACTTACGCCAGGGACAGATTCGCCGGTCTGCCCGAATATATTGCCGATTTGAAACGGAGAGGAATCAAATTCATGACAATTTTGGTACCCAGAATAGATTTAATTATTAATTTAATAATTGGGGCATTTAAATAGAGCAGAGATGAATTTGCATAATTCTTTGTGTTAATTCAGGACCCCTGCATTAGTATTGGAGAACCCGCAGGATCTTACAGACCTTACGATTTGGGTAATGAAATGGATGTGTGGATGAAGAAAGCTGACGGATCAAATGCTATTGGCAGAGTTTGGCCCGAAGACCCAGTGTATTTCCCCGATTATTCCAAGAATTCAACCCGGGAGTGGTGGATTACCCTCATTAGAGAATTTCATGACTTGTTGGACTACGACGGTTTATGGATTGTAAGAAATATAACTTTTGCTTTAGAACTATAAAACAATTTAAACATTAAAAAATGTCAAGCAATTTTCTTTTATCTCCACGTACTTTTAAACACAAAATTGCCATTTTAAGTTAGATTTCTGTTCCAATTGTAGTAGTAGTAATAACAATATTGCCATTTTAAGGATATGAATGAGCCTGCTAATTTTGTAACTGGTGATGTTAATGGATGCGGCAACAACCAATGGAATAACCCTCCTTTCATGCCCAGTGAGTTTTTTTGTTAAAATTAACTAATAAAGTAATATATAAATAAAATTTTCAATTATTAACAATTTTCATTGCAGGTATCACTGATCGTAATTTGCAAGCTATGACAGTTTGCGCTGATAATGTACAGGCTGCTGGTCGACATTACGACGTCCATTCTCTCTACGGATGGTTTCAATCAGAGCCAACATTGGTGTAAGTCAGGTTCTAATTAGTGTATTTGTGAAGGTATAGTTTATGTGCAAATAAACGAATTTATTCACGGAATGCTAATATTTTCAGTGCAACAAGAGCTGGTACCGGAAAGCGATCCTTGGTACTGTCGCGTTCAACATTTTTGGGATCAGGTAATATGAACGGATGAATGAATCGTGTTTATTACAAGAATATTAAATCTGCACGCCGCCATGTAGTATTTCATAACATGTGTCATAAGTACTGTAAATAGCGGAAATACATTTTATTCATAATTTAAATGAATATTTCGGTATTTACAGTTCTTGGTAATTAAAAAACTTGCTTGGATTTATTTCTCTAAAATAAATGCTTACTACAAAATATTTCTAGGGCAATGGGTAGCTCATTGGCTCGGAGACAACTGGTCTAGATGGAGTAACCTTCACTTTTCAATCATTGGAATGCTACAATACAATCAGTTCGGTACGTTCTAAATTTATGACAACCAGTACTATATACTTGCTAACTATCTCCACCTCAATGTTTCTGATACGTAATGATCCTAAAATATTTAACCTTCTCATTTTTTTCGGACGATTATAATTTTTGTATAACAATTACATAAGTAAATATTTAATGTACATGGTATTGTCTTTACTTAACAATTGTGCACATTGTTGCAGGTATCCCATTTGCTGGGTCTGACATTTGTGGATTTTTGGAAAACACAAATGCTGCTATGTGTCAAAGATGGATGGAACTCGGAGCCTTTTATCCCTTCTCCAGAAATCACAACGTTATGGGCAGCATTGTACGTTACAGTTCTTTACTATCATAATTCATGATTTTGGGCCAATGCTCACAGCACTGATTGTTGTTCCAATTGTTTCTGTGGCATTGCCTCATTCTTTTCGTTTGTGACATGCATATATTTTTGCAAGATTGGTATTTGTTGTACATTTCCGATTTGCATTTGCAACATGAAAACTAAAATAACTCTGTTATTTAAATTTATAGGACCAGGATCCAGGTGTTTTCGGAGTCGACGTTGCTATTTCCTCCAGGACTGCCCTTAATATCCGCTATACACTTTTGCCTTATTTGTACACTTTGTTCTACATTCACCACACTGAAGGAAATACTGTCGTCAGAGCTCTTTGGCATGTTTTCCCCACCGATACAACCGCTGCTGGAATCGACAGACAATTTTTCTGGGGAACTGGTACGATTAATAAATATATAATTAAATTAAAAAAAATAATTGCATTATATGTGCCCATACACTGCATGAAATTCTATATAAATCTTTAATATTTTTTACAGGTCTTTTAATTTCTGCCGTTTTGGACGAGGGAGCTTTGAATGTCAATGCCTACTTCCCCGATTCGAGATTCTACAGTTATTACACGGGAGCTGAAGTTCCAACCAGAGGAGGCACTGTAAATCTTGATGCTCCGAGAGATTTCATTCCATTGCACATTCACGGAGGAAACATTTTACCAACTCAAGATCCGGCTGTTAACACTGAAATCGCCAGAAATAATGCATTTGGATTAATTGTCGCTTTGGATGACAATGGCGCAGCAAAGGGAGAACTTTTCTACGATGATGGAGACACTATCGGTAAGAAATCATTTCCTTCCAATATAAATACCTACAATGAATACAAGTTGATAATGTTTTCTAAAATCCACTATTAAATATTTAGATACTGTTCAGCTTGGATTATACTTCCATGCCAAGTATGAAGCAACTGGCAGAACCTTAACCGCTAGCGTACAGAGAAATGGTTGGGATGGAATGGGTCAACGTGTATTGCAAAAGATTCGTCTGCTCGGAGCTGGAGCTGTAGCTGCAGTCACAGTAAACGGAGCGGCTCATACTGAATTCACCACTTTACCCTCTGGGGAAGTTGAGATCAATAATCTGAGATTGGCGGCCAATTCAGCCTTCACCATTACTTACTAATTAAAAACAAGCAAACCTTAGTGATAAGCCAACAGAACCCATATTTTTTTGGAGACAGAGAGAATTTACTTTTGACATAATTATTATATATTATTCTTACAATTTGTGTGGCTTAAAAAACAACATTGATCGAAATTAAAGTTAACACTGTATATGCATACAGGGTGATAGCGAAAGAACTATAGAGAATGTTTTACCATTAATAATTTCTGAATGGGTAATCGGATTTTAATGAGATATACATCATTAGAAAGAGGATATATAAAATTCTACGTTTATCATGTAATATGCACAACATACAAATTGAAAATACCTCTACTAAAGTCAGAGTAAAATAAAAATTTTAAAATCTTAGATTTCTTGGCAATCGGCGTTGAATTTATCACAATTCTGTCTTGTCAAAGTTCCATTTCACTTAAAATTAACAATCTAACTTTGGAATGGAATGTGTCCATCGTTTACTGTTATCCCCTACATCCAGTTATCATTGGTACTTTGACATAGTTGGGAATGAGAATAAAATAAAATTTTACCCCACTATGTACCTACCAATCCACCGGTAATTCAATGACGACGATTCCTTTGAAAGCAATTAAATTTGTTAACCTTTGTTACAAAGCGGAATATTTTTTGATTCGACAAATAATTCTGAGAACCAGGAGCAAATTCACATAACTCATAGCACCTGCCTTGTTATAGGACTCCCAGAGAGCGCAATGCTATGAAGTCCATCCTGGTCATAGAGACGGCAATCGGGGAATCCCTTAAGGTGGGTCGGTATACTTAGGTATTTACCGATTCTTTCTATAACTCAAAAACAAATGAACACAAAAGTTACAATTTTCACCACCAATTCCTCCAGAATCCTGGATGGTCATACAGCTCTGTCTTTTCGTTAGGATCATATTTGGGGTGTCAGGAATTTTTTTCCAAAAACAATTTTGTTTCTTTGGAAAAAAATCCTCGTGAGTCACACAAATCCGACAAATGGACTAAGGTATACGCACTGAAGAAAACGTAATCCTATTACAGCATTGCATTCCAAAGTTAGATTGTCCATTTTGTTCATTTTACATGAAATGGGAACTTTGGCAGATAGAATGGGGACAAAATCAAACCAAGATTGTTGAAATTTTAATTTTGATTTTGCTCTGACCTTAGAGGCCCGTATTTTAATTTAATTTAATTTCCCTGGTTTTGCGTTCATTTGAAACGGATCAGGTCACTGAGCTTCGATTTTCGTAGAGTATACCCCCGGCAACAGTAGTGATATCTAACTATGGATTTTTATGTTCCAAGAAAAGGACAATGTTCGCGTAGGCGCTGTCGATCATTGTGATACTCTTAATCCGTCAGTCTGTTTTCCTATTAGGCAAGGAGTATGTGTTTTGTGTATTTGCATGGAACGATTGAGTTGGCGTAAACAGTGTCCACTGTGTTCATTCCTCTCGTAAAAAGACTGGGACCTCTATAATGGATGAGCTTCTCATATAAGATGTGGAATAATCAGGAGGATGCCGTGCTGGTGTGGTTATCCGAAGCTCCCTGCCTAACAATTATTAAAAATATTCCTATCTTGCCTGTCCTGGATCAGAAACTTCTTCGTATAGTTACTATTGCCGATAGCTGGTTATGGTCTTCAAAATATCTGAGTCTAAACTACCCAACTTTACCTTTTTAAAGGGAAAAACCTTTATGAGGAAATCCCTGTAAGAGAGAACAAATTTCTGAGTTTCTGAATTACCCAATTTTGGCGGATAGCATAGAAATGTATTATAAACATCGACAATACCTATCTATGGTATTCCAAGATTTGGGCTACAATCAGAAACTACTTAATTGATCAATTTGTTCGTAACCTTGATATAAGGGACTTTTAAGTGAAGGGACTTACTCACAGGAGAAAAGGTTTGTCTTATAATTATCCCATCCCTTCTTATACTTAACCGATCTCAATTAAAGGATATTTGTTTGCTTTGTCGAATAAAGTTTAGATGCATTAAATAGATAAAAATTCAAAAACGGTTCTAGAAAAAACAAAAAAAAGCCCTGCTTAAAAATACCTAAGGATTTAATGATTTTAATTCTACGTTCTCATGTCATATGTAATCGACATGTAATCCCGAACTTGGTAAAAATATCCAAAATCATCAGGGGTTTTAAATTTTCAGAAACTTTTCAATAATAAAATGGGCCACAGCTCGCCCTAAACTTGTCAAATACTAATAAATATCTAATAAAAATTATATTTGCATTAAAAATTTGAAAATTCTATTACATTGGAATACTTCGTTGTTGTGTATAAAATCGATTTCCTTTATTTTTATAATGGAATCACTATCTACGAATATAAGGAAAATCCCTATTACCGACTTACGGAACCGTCCTATGAATTCCCTAATACCCGGTTTAGATTGTACTTTTTTATTTAGAATTAATGGAAATCAACGTATGGCCTAAAATAAAATATTTGGAGCATCCAATTTACTATCTTTTATTCTAATAAAAATATTTATAATCAATGTTTGTGTTCCCGATGTTTGAAACTATCTCCTTTATCTTAGTGGGTTTTATTATTTTATTTATCTATTGATTATGATATTAATAACGGAATGGTTTCACAATCAAATAGGTACAATAAATTATATACGATTTAAAACATTTTAGTGTTTGAAAAAAATACCTAGGTATATACATACTGAACTTTATGCAAATATTAATCCTGATACTGTTGATGACACGAATCGTGTTACAAGTAATAGTCAGATAAATAAATAGGAGGAAAATGTTTTTGACATAAAATCCGTACAACTAATGTACTCATTTCATTAACCTTTTATAGCTCCCATATATAGTTGAAGAATGCATAGTAAAAATATCTTGCTACCGAGAAACGAAAATTTCCAAGTTCAAAATAAAAAAATAGGCACCTAGAAGTAAAAATAATCTAAAAAAGTTTAGCTCCTTACCGCAATTCCTAGTAATCGTCATTCCCCCTATTCGTATTTGAGGACACAAAAATTTAATCGTCAAGTCAAATGATTAATCAGATGATTATTTAAATGTAAATTTTTAATTAATTTTAATATATGATAGCTACCTTTTTTGTGTAAATATGAATTCATTACATAAGTTACACAGCTAAATAAATGATTTTAAGGGTTTAATAGTTAATAATTAAATTTGTTGTTAATTATCCAACAATTTTTGTAAGTTTTGGTAGAATATTTTTAAGTTAATGCGGAAAGAAAATATAATAAATTTCTAATAGCATTCTACGTAGCATTCTACGTATATACGTAGCCGTTTATGAAATATTTGAGGATGGTTTTAACAATGATTATGCTACTCAATGTAATACCAACTGGCTATATAAACAGTAGGAGTATGCAAATCGTAAATAGCTTTGTTTATAAATAATATTACTATTAGCCCGTGTTGGTTGAAACGAAAAATCAGTCTGAGTCATTTATTTAATTTTTGTGTTAATTTGAAATATTATGCTGGTGAATGGCAAGTGACGTAATGATAAGCTGAGTCAAAATCATTTACCTACATCATCAGTTCAGTAATCACAATCAGTAACCAGTAATGTCGTAAGCAAATAATAATAGCAATGTATAAATACCTTGTATGTTTCACTGTGTCATTACGTATACATTAATTACTAAGGATTTTTATCGTGAAACAAATACGTTGTTATCGAAATGGGTATCTGGGAAATAAAGTAGGTGTAATGCAGTAAAAGGCTTCGTATCTAGGTGTATATAAACGAGTAAACTCTAATGTGGCTCAGTCAGTTTCAATCAGTGTCTTATTGTGTCTTGCTATCAATCCTTCATTTTTTCCGAAAACTTATACCAATCACCATAGCCAAGTAAGACAATATCTTTTGAATTAGTTCATAAATAACTTCACTGTCTATTTAGTACTATTAATTATCACTGAATTATAGTAAACATTCGTATATTAATTTTTTGTAAAACTTTTTGATCAATTTTACGTAGGTATATATATATAATTAAGTTTTTGAAATTTGCTTTTAAAAAATGGTCTATGATTAAAAAATTTATACAAAATCAAATTGATTACTTTTGCCAAGTTTTTAAAATTGCATCAACAAAAGTAGGAAACTATAATATGAAACATGTATGAAAGTTGATTTTTATTGACATTTATCTAGATATTAAAAATGAAAAGTTTTCTACCGGGAATCTTCTTTATTTTGAGCATTGCTCTGCTCACTAATGGACAAAGAGATCAAACCCTTGAACCTAAAACCTACGGCTTGGATGTTGTTTCGGGAGTTAGTATGAAAATTCGCTTGACAAACATATTTCCGGACGACAATCGATTTTTAGTACGAATGGCATATGTCGAAACAAGGTATAATAACATTGTAAACCTTTTGGTCATTAATTTTTTAATATAATCCATGTAAAATGATAAATAGTTGCATTAATATTTACTACAACGTCTTATAAACCTGAATGTACTTGTTATATACTAATCATTTAATTCCATGAAAGGTATGGAGAAGATCCAAATACTTACAATCGAACTGAATCAGGTGGAATCTGGCAAGTGTCCGAT
Source organism: Tomocerus minor (assembly GCA_009936455.2). NCBI lineage: Eukaryota > Metazoa > Arthropoda > Collembola > Entomobryomorpha > Tomoceridae > Tomocerus > Tomocerus minor. The sequence continues at coordinate 2,816 of JAAAYG020088576.1, read as the reverse complement.
ACTATTTTTAACAGAACAAAAACTTTAAACACGACAGTAATTCGCAATTACCGAGCAAGAGTTCTTCAGGAGTTCAATATCGTATGGGAGACTACAACTTGGGCAGATTTAGAGAAACCGATGTATTCTGGTTTGGCAATCAAATTATTTCTAGCGACACTTCCACAAGTTCCGGACACTATCGCAACCCAGGCAAATTTCTGGCGACAGAACTTTCGTGTAAACGGCTCGGTTGAAAAATTCATTGCTGATGTTCGACAATTAGAGCGAGAAAATGTTTGTGAAGGTAAAATGGATTTGGTGATAGTGTTAGATGGAAGTGGGAGCATCAGTTCTAATGACTTTACTACCGCTAAAGGTTTTGTCGTCAACTTAACGTCGACATTCGATAGAAATTCTGTACGTATCGGATTTATCGTTTATAGCTCTTTTTCTAACCCAATTTTCAATTTAAGCAATACTTTGAACGACACGGCTATGGCAAATGCAATTAGAAACGCCGGACAACCAGGAAGTTCTACTGCTACACACCTGGCCATTGATGGTGCAATTGTAATGCTACCTAGAAACGAGTCCAATTCTATTGTACCTCGAGTATTGACCGTTTTTACAGACGGAAAATCTGATTCACCAGCTCAAACTATCACGTCAGCTGCAAAAGCAAAACGAGAAGGAATTATTTCATTTTCTGTAGGCATCGGCTCTGAAATTAATCAACAGGAATTAATTGTCATAGCAGGTGACGATCCTTCTCGCGTCATTTCCTCCTCTTCTTTTGATGCCCTTACAGAATTACCTTATCGAGTTAATGAAGAAACTTGCACCGTGCCACAAACACCCCCAACTAACGGATCAGTAGCAGATTCAGTAAAACAAAACGAGACGAGATATTTTGAATATCAAGTTCCCCCAACGGGAATTAGCGTACAAATCAATGTAACATCAGGACAAGCCAGTGGATATTATTCATATACATTCCCAACACCTTCATCAGCAATTTACGACGGAGTTATCAACGGTGTCACCTTCATTCCTGCAAAACAAAATACAAATTCCACCGGCGTGTACATCGCAATTAAAGGAACAGGAGATAAAAATGATTTTAGCATTGGCACTGGCGAGGGAGATAATCGAAATAATTCCTCATCAAACATTCTTCCATGTCTATTTTTATTACTTGTCTCATTTCTATTTAGCACGAGGGCTTAAAAAACTGGCTTAACCTTGTCTCACATATAAATAACTTTAACATTTCAACAATTTTTATCTGTATGATCAATGTCTAAACATATCCATGTAGTTTTCTGACAAATATATTATAAACAATGTCTACAGTTACAATGGTCCTAAGTATTTTACTTATTTTATCATTGGAAATAATCCCCAATAATAATCCCACTTAGTCCTTGTAAAAATCAAATAACAATGCAGTAAAACCACTTTTATTTTGATTTTCATAATCCCATGTTTTCTGGTTTACATAGTAATGATTGAACGAGTTAAATTTATGCAAGATATTGTTACGTATGTGCATGAGTTATATATAGATACATACATATTTTGAAAACTAATGAAGACCATCCGTTGCGGCTTTGACTGCTTATAGCGCATACATTTTATTTCATTGTTATTATTGTAAAAGCTAAAGAGAAAAAATATAAAACCCCATTTTTTCAAATACCTACAGAATTTTAATCGAAAATGTTAGCCCCCGGGTGCCTCCAAAAATAACTGATTTCATACATGCATTTCTCATTTACTGAACTCTGAGCAGCTTACTTTCATTCCCGTTTAAACTAACCTCCTTAACATTTCCATGAAAGTGCATTAAATATTCAAATAAATGTCAGTTATTCCATTAATGCTCTTATAAACAACGATTGGTAGCGTCCTTCATTATATACCGAACCGAGGACGGACGGCGCTATTTGATCAATGTTGTTAAATAATACAGTGCCAAGTGCCAACCTTCCAATGCGTTCATTTGTCAATGAGTTCACTTGTGTCGGCAGTTTTCTAATAACAAAATATTAATGATGTGTTCCTAACTTATGTAGGTATGTACCTTATCCTCTAAGTACCTATAGTTTTTTTATGGTGTACGATTGTAATTACATGATTAGCTTTGCGAAATCTATTATTACAAATATACTGAATTAAAGTTAGTCGAACTAATCTGCTATTATATTGGACTCGTAATAAACAAGTCCGTCAGTTTAATGAAATGCGATACGTATCTCGACGACTGACAGCTAGTTCCCAGAACGAGAAAAGATTTGAAGCTTGCAATTTGGAGGAATTCATTTGCCTAAATTGTTTGTGACAAACACAATTAACTTTTAATCAATACAATTTGTTTATTTGTTCATTGTTTGAAAAGTAAAATTGTAATTATAACATTTAGAAAGATGTGGAATTAAACGTACCTATTTATTATGTGCAGTTTTTATTCCATACAAACACAGTTAACTAAATTAATCCCTGGAACAACAGGAAAATGATTTTTCTGGCAATTCCAGAAATTAGTTATACATTATCCGATTGCAGTGTCAAATTGTGTCTTTTTAATAAAACGTAGAAAATCAATTCTCTCGGTCATTTCACTATGTATTTAAGTCACGATTTCCAATAATAGGGCAAATCCTTGGCAATTTATCTTTCAAAACGTCCATCAAAATGATGCTAAATAACTAAATGATGTCCAAATTGTACGTAAAGCATAGAATGCTATGTATTTATCATAGATGGGCAAAATACATAGTAAAGTATTTTGAAAATACTTTGTCCAAAATACAAAAATTTTAACCTTAAAATAC
>JAAAYG020088565.1:12721-34517 GCA_009936455.2 Tomocerus minor | reverse complement strand
ACAGGTAAACAAGAGCTAATAACTAACTTAATCTCCCGTGTCATTCAATAAGAATTGTATATAGCTCATTACTTAGAATTTGCAAGGATGTTAATGCACGTTTTTTAAATTGTAGGTTGTTGGTGTGATGAGAGTGCTAGGGCTATAGGGTTTTTAAGGATTACACAACAGTAGAGCCTTCCAGTAGATAGGCAGGAGTGAGTGAGTGAGTGGAAAAGATAAAAAGGTCTGAATAAGTTATAAGCCTTGAGGCAATTTCGCTGTGTACTACACTTAGTTATGCATTATTCCGTTTCTTTGGTGGATGCTAAGGCTGGCTATGTAATTTATTCAGAATTAATATACAATGAATTAGATCTGTGAATTCGATTCAATTAGTTATGGACTGGAGGCATGAATAAAGGAATGGATATTACTAATGATGTATGATCTGTACGGACATGCGACTGTGTGATGTAGAAAAATCTATAAGCAGTGGTGTTGGAGTTGGATTTTTCAGGACCTGTGCTCTGCTTTGGCCATTATTCATGTAATGTATGTATAGGACATAATATCAAGTCAATCCGCATATTATTTAGTACGTGCAAGAAAGTTTGTCTTTATGTATTCTAGGAGGAGAGCGGGCAGAACGGTAATACTATTAAGTTAACTTGAAGCTAATCAAATTTCTTATGGAGGATTGCTGTTCTTTAGTCTAGAAATGTTTGTTGGGCTCGTGAGTTGATTGGATAAGTCACGGCATTCATAGGATTCCGAGAAAGAGAATTCTTTTGGCTGTATGTGAGGGGGAACCGGAACTAAGGCATTCACCATAATATTCTATACCTCTCTATTAAATTACATCGCGTGTTTCAATAACTAACACTGCCTACCTATCTACTCTCCTATTAGTATAGGATGTCTCAGATATGGAAGAACAGACTCCTCTGCCTCCCTGCACTCCCAAACTCCACCAAACTACGAACTAATCTAGGAACAAGAATTATTATCTTGTCACAAATTAGCACACAGCAGATTTATTGGCATTGTCTAATCTTTGATGCTATATAGCTGGGCAAACTTTGACTTGTTTGTCTGCAGGTATTATTTCACTCACAACCTTCTTATCTGTTTTGTCAGACTATTTCCCAGAAGTAAACAGGCTATTGCCAACGTAATAGCTACACACATACCTACTGCCACATTACTATTCATCCACAAATTAAGGAACAGAGTTTTGCATACCTGAATTGGAATTTTTGTGGGTTTCACTTGTACGTTGGCATTGGGACTCTCTTCCCTTGCAACGGGGACCTGTGGCCACCAGTGAGTGGGCAGCGTTAATTCTGCAAGACAGGTCGAGTCTCGGGCATCAGGACTGCAACTCGACGTCACCGTGTCGCCCTGTGACTTTGTAGCTTGGGCTACCAGACACAAACGAGTTCGATGTCTTCTCGTCCCTCCCATCGACTACATTTCAAACAAAACAAATTATTAGCTTTTTACTTCATACCTTAATTCTCATATATACTTTTTTCTCACTCTCCCATAATAAAGTTACAAAATAATAATACATCCACGGCCATTGCATCTAATTCGAAACGTGTATCTCCTCTATAAGGAAACTTTTAAACTTTATGCACACAGTACTTATAAAAATCGACTCCTATTAATTTTTCCCATATAGTACCAATCACAGGAGGGCACAGGGCATCAACGAAAACTATTTTGGGTTTAGAAATAATATACGAGTACATCCTAAAGACAAACAGATTAGAATATCTAAAACTATGGAAATTGCTTAATTCTATTTCTGGAGCTTATTAAATGATCCTCACTTAATTAATTTTGGGTTTTTTCCTTCAAATCTTATTATCGTCCCACTCCATTCTCTCTCATAATTGAAATCATTATTAACATGATGCTACAAATTGAATCTATTTGTACATGAAAACAGATTTCGTAACTGCGCGTGGGTGTTTGGTAAATTTCTAGGACTTCCTCACAATTGCACTATCATCATCAATGATAGCTCTTTGAAAGGCTTATTTATTCTTGGCCTTTGTTCATGTATTTCTAAAGAATTATCATTTTGGTTGACAATAGGATGGGAATTACATATATAGAACAGAGTTGTTTCTTGCCATCTATCTCTCTTCCATTTCAATTGTCAATAGAAAAAGAGGATTAAAAGCTGAAATGTTTTTAATGTACGAGATGTTATCGAACGGAATTACAATGTCTGATATTTCATGTACACTTCTGCATTATACATTATCCGTACTAATACTACTAACCACTAACTGACACAGAAATGTAATGCTATGAATATACAATCACACTCTCCTATGTATTTATAAAGCATTTAATCTTCATTACATTAGAGCTAGATAACAAAACAATTTATAAGCTCAGTTCACAAAGAGATCTCTTATAAGACTTCATATTGACTAGTATTTAGATATATATCTATAATGTCTATTTACATATTACAATTGATGCTTATTCCTCTTCCTGTAAATTGCCGTGTGCATTATTTCGTGGAGAGAGTATTCTTATTCCGATCCAGAGCCTAGGAAAAGTGTCTCTCCCGAGGGCAGTGTATTTCAGTGCGCAGACTGGAGAGAATGAGTGTGTGACTTTATAGGAATATTAATGGACAGGTCTGTATGCTTTGCATTAGTTAAATGATGGTACAGGATGTCGCTGTATTTCCCAGCCCATTGTACTAAAAATGTATCTCGGCTAGCATTTCATTAGAATATCTTAGCATCAGGCGTACATTTGTTTTAATGCACACACCAATACCATAGCCATTGTTTTCATAGGAGTGTGACTACAGGTTCAGAGTGATGCAATAAGGGCCTGGATATTTTTTCTGGATTTGGTTGGAGGAGTCCAATGGTGATAATTTGAACCCACCCTGTGACATGACATGAGAGAGATGAAGCGATTCGAAGGAGAGAAGTGAGAAAACAATGGAAGAAAAGAACTCACCTGCTGCCTGGGGCCCCTGGGATTATTTTGTGGAGGAATGGGCAGGCCAAAAGCCGTTTGCCCAGCGTGAAAGAGAACTCGAAGAATCGGAGTGTCCTTCGGGACAGTCGGCGTCACCAAATGAGCGCTCAGGTCCAGCGGCGGAATCATCTCCGGCTCCCCGCCGCCAATCAACGTCCCGTTTGGCATGGACGAGTCCAGCGGGTCGGGCACCAGGAGGCGCACAGGGACCGTTTGCTTTGTACTGAAAGGGCCGTACATGACGCGGATGGACACGGGCTGACTGGACGGCAGGACCGTGAAGTGCTCCGTCGTCATCGTCGCCCCCTCCCCGCCCGCGTTCTCCAACTCACTCCCGAACTCCGACTCTGCGGACGAAGAGGCCGAGGAGGAGGACGTGTAGCCTGAGCCCGAGCCTGAGCCCGAAGAACCCACTGTGGCGGGAGAACGAATGAAAAACCCGCCGTCCTTCTGCTCAAAGTGCATTTCAATGGCTCCACTCTCCCAAACTCCAACTGCAATGCAAAAAAAAACATTTAAAAATATTTAACATACTACACAAAGAATCTTTCATTTGTTACATGTAAATGCCACACATTCATGTCTTACGGCTTTTTATGCAATCATTAATTTAATGTGGTTTAATAGTTAATTATGCACGTGAACATAAATCATGAAATATTTGTGTTTGTACTAATTTCCTTTCCATTTCCATTTGTTCTACATTTTACAGGAATTCAATTGCGAGATTTATATTTAGAAAGCAATGCTGGAAACTAAACTTTTAGAGAAACTTTGACTTTGAACCTTAGACAATGCAAAGTTTGGCTTAGAAATCAAAGTTGCTGTTGAGAAAGGGATTCATTGGAGGTGCCAAGGCAAGTAAGTAAATATAGAGCTGGGAAATTGAAAGCGATCTGTTATTTGTGTTGTGTGTACATAAAGAGTTGAAGTTGGATGTAGAGCGTTGGCGTTTTAGCATAATGTGTAGGTTAGTGCAGTAAGTAGTTGCGTGCACGGCCCTAATTGTGCTCTGTCGATAGTTGAGTGAAGATGAGAGATGTGATAGAGAGTAGTGCCTTTAAATGTTTGTGTGCACTCGGTGCATTTGTGTGGCTGTGTGCAATGAGTGAGTGAGTGAGTGAGTGAGTGAGTGAGTGTAGGAGAGCGTAAGATAAAATGGTTGGAGTGAGAGGACGGCGACGGATTGGGCTTGGAGCGACTAAATACGCGAGAATTGTAAATTGTATCCAATCATCCACTTGACTCAGTTTTCCTCACTTTTGGGCAAGTGAATTGAATTGTACGGGATGTAAGCGTAGCGTAACAGTAATGTAACAAGGATTAGATTACGGAGAAACGACGAAGAGACACAGGGAGATAAGCGAAGGAAGAAGAGACAGACGAGGACGAGAGAGAGAGGAGGAGGAGGAGGAGAGTCGACGGAAAATACTGCCAGCTAAATAGACAGATAGGATCTTGTGTTTCTATCTGTGTAGCTCCAAGATGCAATTTCAAAGCACACATCACATCATTATCACCGAAGGAATTGAAAAGCAGTCCTTGCCTTGCCCTCAGATACCTCCACTCGATCTCCACACACTCTCATTCAATATTATTTGTGTACTTGGAATTTGTTCTCACATCTACTTACTGAATCTCATACCAAAAGGCAGACTCTCGTCTTCTATTGATTTCTATTCATCCTTTGCATATGCATCACCTTTACTATATAGTCAGCATAAACAAGCAGCTGGAGATATAGAGCGGTATTCTATGTAGACATTCTCATTATGCGAAATTATTATTCATGAGGCGCATTTCAATATTTACCCTTTAGCAATTGTTTGCCGAGCTTTTTGCTCACTACAGTAAAACTCCCCTCTTGGCCCTTAGAAAAATATTACTACGGCTAAGATTCACAGAACTACAAAGCATTTGCTCCTTGTTAGTTAGTTACTTTAGTTTCTTTAGGATAATTTGCTCAGCTTTAATAACAGCCACAACTCCCAACTCTAACTTATCGCACGTCCTCGCTACATATCATAATATGATCTTTGGCTTCTTTTCAGAATCCCTCTCCGATTATGTCCTACATGATGTAAACCAACAATACAGGTAGACAAGACAAAGGAATATTATACTGGTTATCTATTTAGTTAGCTAGCAGTGTGAAGCTTAGAAAACAACATTTGCTCCTCTCCTCTTTTTTCTCGTAAATTATCAATTACTCAGATTAACATATTTTTTATGGATTGAAATCCCATCGCATCATAAGTCGTAAACTAATGGAAGAGATACGCAATTTAAGTTCTCACAATGAGTATAGCTATGAGAGTCCCGTGTCTTCTAATGCTTTTCTGCAGGGAATACATTCGGGAGTTTGGGATTTGACGCAACGTGCACCGCCACAGCTACAGTATACTATTATTGGAGATTTGAGTGTGGAAAGTACAAAGGCAGGTTGCAGAGTTGCAGTTGACTTGTTTGCCGTAGGTACTTACTTTTTTAGTTAGAGGAGAAGTATGGAAGTGTGTTGGGGCTAGAGCCCTTGTTAATAGCCTCTACAAACATTCTAGAATGTGGAATAGAATGTTTACTTATATTAGTGTAAGTTGATGTGAGTGAATGTTCTGTTGACTCTTGCACACACACACGCACTGAAACTTTCTCTACCTGCTCCCTCCTCCTTTTCCCATTGAATTACATTTAAGCATGAGCATTATTATTCCCATTTGGTTATAAAGATTTCTCTTATTGTTAGCCAGATGAGAATGCATGGAGATGGGATTCCGAGTCCGCTTCGCTTTGAATTGCTCCTTTGGTGGCAAAACGCAGTCGTTTCTCCTAACAGGACCCCACCAAAAAGGAATTAAATCACCTTTACCTATCTCAAGAATGTATGTACGCTCACTCTCGCCTCCTCTATATTTTATAACGTACTTCACTCATATTTACGACCGTGTTTACCACTTCTGTTCAATTCACCTCGCTCAATTCCCTTTTCCTAGACTCTCTCTCTCCCGCACATTCCCCACGCATCTACACTCATTGTTGTTTAATGTGCCATACATGCATTTTATGCCCGGCTAAAGTTAAAAGTTAGCATCGTAAACTCACAGGGCAATAGTTACTATTAGATCTCCAAATAAATCTACCTATCCGACGCAATTAGCTCACTCTAAACGCAAGGTAGGAAGCAGAGAAAATATATTTCCCAATAAATTCATATCTCAAAGATTCCTTTTACTTTTAATGACATTTCAATCCGTAATTTTTCTTTTTGTGCCTTTCTGTAGATTAAACAGCCACTTAGTTCTCAACAACTATTTTGTTTTTGGCCACCCCCAGGAGAATTACTCTCGTTATATTAAATTCTCACATCGCCGCCCCCAATACAAAATTATTAGCATTCCTACTATTACTACAATTAATTTAGCAAAGACAACTCTACATTTACCTACCTACAATTGCCGACCTGTAGGCAATCGAATAAGATTTGCAAAATTAAAGCCAATGCAAACTGAATTCTCTGATATTAATTGGATTGGATTTTAATTCGGTTAGCTTCAACGCTCAAAAGCAAGACTAGTCGTAGAATATCTAGGAAATTTCACTGTTGAGATCTCTTTTCCATTAATTAGCTCTCCAATAAATGTACTAATACCTAGGAATTAAATCACAACCTTTGTACATAGGCGTGTATATTTATTACCAGCAATTAGCAATAAAGGTCCACTGTGCATATTACCTCAAACATCAGACGTAAAACAGCAATAAAGCAACTCAAAATCATGGCCTGTGATTATGTACCCGTATTACATGCCAATTGTCCATGGACAAAATTCAGGGTTACATACATCAAATTTCGTGCAATATTCATTATGATATAAATTGTTGTGTGGAAGGGCTTTTCCAGGTATTTTAAATTATAGTGTATATAATAATTGACGTTAATGATTTCCTATTCCCATTTATTCATAGTTTATCCAGTATGTAGGGCCTATAAAAAGTCCTCTTTTATGGAATTGTATTCAAGTTGGAATTCATTCTCAGTAAAGTTAGATTTCAGCATTCTCAAAAGTCCAATTAGCACTGTAGGTATTCACAGTGTAGAAATTGTTTTTGATCTTTACCACACGATCTGATGAGAATACCTGCATGATAATAATTTCCCCTGGTTCCTTTGAAAGAAGTTATGAAATATTGAATTCCTAGGAATCACGTTGTTCAATTACCTTCCAATCCTGTTTGTCTACCTTGTTCAAATATCTTTTCTGCTTATCAATTACGTAAATAATGAAAATGCCATAAGTTAATGAAAATCTAAAAGTGCTTATATAGAACATACTTGACATTAGTAATTCCATTACGGAATTAAAAATGTTATTAGAATTTGCAGGTGGGTAAGAACAATTTTCTTCGAATTTTCCCTCATTTGTCATATAGGCAGTGTTTGAAATTTGTGGTTGCAAAAATGATATTTGTAGCCATTGTGCAGCAGTGCACTGAACATAGAAAATTTATCGCCGGGCATTACTGTTCTGTAGGGAGGTACTGTAAGAAGTACGGATAGTGGAGTTCTTATTTTCGAGATTTGTAATTCAACATTGCAGTAAACTTAATGTGATAACTCCTCTGGTGATTTGGCTCCTTTCTCTCAGTCTGAAATTCTAAAGTTGTCGGCTCTGATTTGGCATAAATCCGAAATGCTGCTACTTTCTGACTGCTCAAGAGCATTAATCAATGTGTTATGTAACTGTAGAGAATAGAAAATCCGATGAAATTCTAACAGTCTCCTGCATGTAAGAGTCCTTATGTTTCCCTGCAGCATTTCCATCCAACTTTAAACTCCTACAGAGCAGCTAAGCTATAACTCCCTACTTACCTAAACTTGCATCCTTTATAATCCGATAGAACTCAAACTTTCCAAATAGGCAAGCTCATCCGATCAGCACAATGCGTGACTTTGGCCAACAAAATGTAAGCAGCGATTTGTACAAAATTTATGCCTTACCAACTTTAAACTTATTTATTTTTACAATTCACTCTGTTCAAACTAATTGTGCATGGAGAAATTTTACGGCAATCCGAATATACCAATAGGGTTTTGAACCATATATAGGCATCATTGTTTATTACATAAAACATACTTCTTTCTCTCGTTCTCTTTTCAATGCAAATAAACTATACATGTTTTATATCTGTCATATTAACATTCTGCACTATTAAGTAATTTGTTTGCTTTGAACTTATTTGATCTAACCACAGTTATCCATATTATTATCAATATCCCTACAATAAAAATAATGTTTTTTAAATAGATCACTAGTAATTTTGAAAATATTGTGAAGGTAAATCATCCCAGTTATTTTAGTAGCTACGAATGTAAAATACTTTATTTAGTATTAAAATAGTAAATAAAAATTTGAAGAATAACAATGAAATATAAAATTATTGGATTAATTTGACAGAAGTTTTTTTTTTTAATCTTTAATCTCTGAAATGGATTGATAAATGAACAAGTTAAATTTGCATATGTGTGTATTGTCAAACTAAACAGAGGAGATTCATTGAATATTTTACAATGAATATATTTCAGTGTTATCTGTATGTGTGCCTAAAGAAAGGAAGGAAAAGAAGGAGGTTATCGGAGCCAGTGCATTGTCATAGATTGTCCATAGAATTTTTCTGTATGTTTGGATTGAGGAAGGAGGTTGCAATGCATTGCAGGTAGTCCACCTATGTAGTGGTAGTAATAGTTGCAGAAGTTGAAAAAGGGGAATGGGATGGAAGTCGTAAGAAAGGAATAGTCTGTTGGACTAAGTGTATAGAATTGATGAAATGATCCAGGATTCAACGTAAGATTTCATTTCAGCCTAGCCATGTAAAATGTTGAGATAGTTTTGAAAAGATTGTCCTTGTTACACAGAGAATGGCTGTTAAAATCCAGTTCTCCTTTTGCAGCAGTGACTTGTGTACATATAAAGACGATGGAAGGGAAAAGGTGAAGAGAAGCTTTTATTGTAGAGAAAGAAAAGTGAAAAATGAGAAATGAAACATTTAGGTAGTCACAGAGTTGAGTTAAAATGAATATTCCATGAAAAACGTTGTAGGACTGTAGGATGATGTATTATGTATGGTTTCCATCCAAGATTTAAGGTACTTGTGCACAGGTTCTTCCGTTACAGTGAGATTTTTTGACTGTTTACCTATGCACAGTACTGGATGGGTGTAGAGAGCAGGGTCGTAGGATAAAGGTCACCGAATTAGATAGCTCTTGTAATAAAATTCAAAAACTTGCTCTGAAAAAAAATCATAGAGACAGTTGTCTGGTGTAGCAATGCACTAATGACTAATGACGTTGTACGAAGGCCTATCCATCATACGCTACAGTTGTTCAGATAATAAAATGTTCTCTGAATTTCATGACCAGAGTCAGGATTATATTTAGCCATAGGGAAGAGGATTGACGTGAAGTGTAGGGATATTAGAATGAAGGGCATGAGATGAAGTTGCAGTCCAAGAAAATAAAATTAACTTCTTGCATGCATAGTGTTTATCCAGAGAAGAAGTGTGATGGGCCGAGAGCTGAAGGATTTTCTAATCGAGAAAATGTCTGCGTTGTTTGTAGAGTAGCCCTTGCTCTCTATTTCCAAAAGAGTTTCACGTCCTAATACAAGTTCATCTGCGATGGCAAGAAATCGTCTTGACGGAGTTGAAAAGGTACCAATGAAAAAGTCAAGAAACGCTGAGCAAGATGAAAAAAGGTTTTGCTAATGCAGAAATTCGTATTGCGAACACATCTCGTCCAACTACTCCAACCTTCTCTATTACCTCTCCCCAGTTTTGCTCTAGATCTCCGATGTATTCTCCTGTAATTCCCTTTGCACTACCATCACCACTCATCCACAAACTATAAAGGCAATCTGCTATAGACACAGACTTTGTATCATATCCTTTCTACACTCTGAAAAGATTTGCAGACTAAGACTAGGCTTACATAATACAAATATTGCGTACGAGGAATAAATATTATATACCAAATTATATTACTAAATCATTATATGAGAGACGAAGATGTGAACTATTATTATTGGGAATTAAGGAATAAGATCATTTGGGTCAAGACACATTTCTAGCAAATATATGAAGCCACTTTCTGTCAAAACATCATAATGTCGGGCAATTACTAGTACAGCCCAAAGTGCTAGCGTCCCAAACTCAATTTACAAGTCTGCATGGAAGTTATTGTGAGCGTGCAAGAAAATACAGTTGACTTGGCTAGAAAAGGCCAATTAGACTCGGAAGCAATTATCTGTGCAGTAATAATAAAATCAAGAGTGTCGGGACGTGGGCAAAGCTTTTCACAATTGAAGGCTGCACTCACTTGAATATCATTCAAGTGCATACAGTGGAAATGAACTTGCGTGACACTTTGTCCACAGCTTCATTCCAACTGACGTTATGTCAATCTCTAATTAACAGAGAAGGTGTGTGTTTCCCTGAACTGAAACAATTAAATGCCAATCACATGTACGCAGGGAGCAAACGAGGAATTCCTCTGTAATTGACACTCCTATTTCACTTTCCCTCAACTCTCGTCCCAATCAAATACTTCGCAAACTTAATTTGACAGTAAAAGGAGTACATTTCAGGGCACCCTTGGATTTTCATCAATTTATTCCTTCCTTCTCCATCCACTTTATAATCTTTGAGCATTTTTTAAAAGTTCCATGTGCGCACAATTTTTGACGTGAATTCATTGACGACAGAAGTTATTGCATTGACAAATGCACGATGGACTTATCACTAAGTAGTCGACAACTTATCTTCAGATCTCACATGCCAAATATCAGGGCTCGTATAAGTTTATAACATATAACCATTCTGGGTATAAATGTTGAAGGATTTTCATCAATATCTCTCTATGGAGTAATAATGTAGAGTTTAGGATTTGTTAGAAATGAAAAAAGAGGAATATCTATGAAATTATGTGGGATTTGAAGGAAGGGTTTGTAGGGGATGGCTATAATGCAATAACATCCGTGCACATTTCATAAATTCGCCGGCCCTGTGAACTGCAACTGCCTCCTTGCTCAAAGAGAACAGAATGAGATGAGGTCGACTGCCTGGAGTAGTGGCATGCAACGCAACGTTCCTAAAGCAAAGTAATATGATCATATCATAAATGCTCCTATTTCTTTTCCACTCTCCCATTCTTTCATAGGAATTGATGGCCCTACACTACATAGAAAAGAATGAAATTTGTGGATTTTGTATATTGAGGCTACCAATCCATTGTGGGAGCAGAAAGCAAAAGGAATTCCTCTTCCTCCTCTGCCCTTGCTGGACTATCGCCTTTTGTTAGACACTGGGACTCCACTCTGTGCCCTTCGAATCGATCTTTACAATAAAATTATTAGACATCGCTTATAACTATACACATCTATACGGACACTTGCCCAGAAACAACATGCACTTAACAAAACCATTCCTCCTACAATCTACACAAGTAAGTGTTGATGCATTGATCAAAGATCCTCCGTAAACCCATTATTGATTATTCAAATATTTCTTGAGCGACAGAAATATCGCCTTCTTCAATTGTTGTCCCATTATTTAATTAAATTGTATTAACAAACCCGTTGTATACAACAAATAAATATGAATCCCTTTTTATCTTAGTTCCTTTTCCTCGCAGTCTATTTTCTAATTCATTATTAAGAATTGATTATAAAATTTGTAGAATCATTTCTTTATCTTTTGCATTTTTCAAAAAGTAGTGATTTTTATTGAAAATATTGGTAACTAAATTATTAGGGGTGTTAGGAAACCCTGTCTCTGTGGTTCAGGTCCAATAAACTCTGCTATCCATCTAGAATGTATGGTGTAGTGGAGTTGGATTGAGTTGAGTGTGATTCCCCTGTGAAGTGTATCTATAAGAGTGAGCCTTTGAAAAGCGTCGGTGAATAAAGCAAAGGTTGTAGCCTTTTGCGATGATTCGCATGGAGCAGTGGCCATATATTAGAAGCTTTCCATAGCACCTTGAATTGCCCATTGCTGTCATTACGTTCCTCTAGTTAAGCTCAGTTAAGTTAGCAATGTCTTCACTTGCAGAATTCCAACTTGGCTATAATGATCATAACAATATATCTCTATCCACTCAACTGATGCCAAAGAAGAATCCATTAGAAGTGAAATTGAAGTGAACTGGAAGGTAGTCGGGCGGGAGAGAGAGAGAGAGAGAGAGTGGCGAAATATAATAGCAAAACGTGTGTCTGTGTAGCTACTACGAAGAGTGCTAATGTGTACAGTGACTAGGCTAGGCACTTAGTCGTTACTACGACATAGTAATCGTATTAGATAACAAGAAGAGAAAGATAGCTTGTTAGTATTCCTTTCTTCATTTAATATAGTGCATAGTCCATGGATTTACTTGTAAGTTATAGCGACATAGGGCTAGAATCTGAGTTGGGCTGATTGTGAGTGTGAGTTCACTGATTGTGAGGCTGAAATGAGAGCTGAGCATGAAGCAGAGGCACATTTACAGCGCTCCTTCATAAGTCCGCGTCCTCTCTACACTAATGTACATTGGAAACGTGAAAAGTATGTATTTTGTAGTGAAATGTGCAATGGAATGCTCTGTGAGACAACTCGGGATTGAACTCAGCTCTAGAGACACAGAACTCTCGAGCTCAAATCAGGACCAAAGTTTCCGATATGCGCCAAGTGAAGAGGCTATAGCAATACTATGCATATATAAGAGAGAGAAAGAGAGAGAGAGAGGACTTGGTGAAATGAGTGTTGGAGGATTGGGTCGGGTTTTGTGCTGGGAGAGAGACGAAGGGAGCTGCTGGGCCAAGGAGAGTCTTCTCCAGTCACTTCCAGCTCGGAGGATTGAGAGGAAGGCAGAAGAGACTGGCGCTGGCTCAATCTAAGAGCGAATTCACAATCTCCTTCCGTTTCCAACAACTTTTTTGGCTATAACTACAGAAGCGACATAAAAGTACGGGATGTAGGAAACCGATGTACGCTTTTCAATAGGACAATGCAGGCAGTGCAGTGCAGTATCATGAAATGCACGACAGTTCACTTCACTTTTCTCATCCACAGCTGCACTGCTACCACACCACCACTACACACGAACACAACACTCTCTTCTTCTTCCGAGAATGGCAATGGGACTCCCGGTCGCCCAACATTCTTCCCTCTACTTCCTACTATCTCTCCTTATACACACACAAACAAATATCCCATACATATGTACATAAATATCACATACATTATAAACTCAAAACGACTGTGTCTTATACAAATGCTCCTAGTCACTCTTAATCTCCAATCTACATTGATATAAAATATTATTTACGGATGTCATAATGCTCCTCAATATATCTCTTATATTCTACTACTTTTACCATACCTTCATATATACTCAAACAAATTACGTTGCATCTTGTATAAACATACTTACGTCAATTGTAAATAAATCTGATATTGAAACTCAGGGAAAAGTAGTACCTACTATAAGTTATAGGGAATATTTTCTGTGCGTGTGAACACATTATAATTTCTAGGAAATTATCACAATTTTCTATTGCTAAGAATAATAATACGTATACGTAATAATCTGTATATTTTGTGCACTATATGTATTAAAAAAGTATTTGTTACGTTTTATGCATCGATGCTTTGTGAAATAGATAAAATGCCTACTATATCTGCAGTTATACAATGTGTTTAGTATAAAGGGATATACATTAGGGATATGTGCCTACACATAATAGAACTATCTTTGGAAAATGAAACTAGTGTCACTGACTATATTAGAGAGAGAGAGAGAGAGAGGAAAGAGAAGAAGACTCCGACACCCGAATTTCGGTTGGAGCCAAGCAATACGAGGAGGCCAAGCCAAGGCAGGCAAGGCAAACCAAACGAAACCACACCAATGAAACCAGAAGGCTAGGCTCGCATAAGCCAAACCAAACCAGCCAGACTAAACTCAACTCAACTAGCCGTAGCAAATAGCAAGAGGATTTTAGTTGTGCTCTCTCTCTCTCTCTCTCGATATATATTTCTACATCACTTGTATATCATACAATAGGATGGCATATTACCATAGACAATGGTATAGCCCTACTTTGGACGTACGTAGACGGAGAGAGGCAAGGGAACTAGTTAGTTGCCCTCGCATAGGGATATCATAGGAGTTGGATCTTGGTTTCAGTTGGCTTTGGCTATATGATGTGAGTAGTGGGAACAGGGAAAGGAATAAGGGAAGAAGGAAAGCTTAGTAACAGTAGCCTAGCCAAGCCAAGCCAAAGAGGAGCCGAGAAGAATCAATAGAAGTCTACTACGCCTACTCCGTAATGCAATGTCTAAACTTTATGTGGCCAAGGCAAGGCAAGTCACACGAACCAACTCAACCATCCAATTCGGCACTTCTCCCTCATCCTCTACTTCTACACCCTTTCTTTGCCATAACATCATTTTCTTTTAATCACAAACGAAAATACAGATAGAACATGTTTTCTCCAATGTGAGCCATCAGCCACTCTTTCTCGAATAATGGCCTTCACACAAAACGTCACTCTCTCTCGTTCGACTCCCTCGCTCATATGCATGCATGAAAAGGAAATTGTCCCGTTTTGACTTTCTCCAACACATTAGGTGAAAATTTGAAAGGAAATAAGCGAGAGTTAGAGTGAGAGAGGAACTGGAATTCAATTAGGCTACATACGGTTTACAATAACGCCAGCAACTTCAATTTTTATAGACGAGATTAAGTAAGTGGGGCTTGATGGAAAATGAAATTGGACCTTGGCGTGGGTTGTTAGTCTTTGTGTATTGAGTGCACATGATAATATAGCTATAGCTCTGTAATACGTAAGGATGCATATGGAAATGAAGGGCATTTAAATCGGAGTCTGTGATGTTGTTAGGTGCATATGCAAAATTTACGTAGGATTGGACATGCATATCTCAGGAATAATAGGCAATGTTGCATTTAGATAAACGAAGAAGACAGAGCAATCCCACATAATGACTTGTTTTCAGTTTCCAGGATGTTTATGCAGACAATAAGAAGGGGAATGAAGTCTTTTAATAGTACATTACTTTGCATTGTAGCCGAGGAGATGGAGAATGGGACATGAGAGGAGTAAATGAGAGCCCAGCTTTGTTTTCTTCTCGTCAGGACCAAAGGAAAGGGAAGTTAAGTGAACTATGTAATCTAAACTATTTTCTATGTCTTGCATCAACTAAGAAATAAATGTTCTCAAAGTGTAAATATAAGTAGACAAGTGAACTGAAGCCGACTGAATGGAGGAAACGGGACATGTTTATACTTTGAATCAAGACTTCCTATAACTCTCTCTCTCCGTTCTATAGCCACCATCATCGCCAACTTTAAAACTCACTATACACAACTAGTCTCTATATCCAATTACTCCAGTATTCTATTAGAGAGAGACACCTCTATATAGTCAACTCGATGTATTATATGCCAGTCCTAATGTATTATGCAACTCTGTGGTGTCAGCATATTAGTTTCCATTTGCTAACAAGTTTAGATTACTATAAATAAAGTTAGAAACAGATATACACATTGTGTGTGTGTGTGTGATGTAATTTGAGCATATCGCAATTGTTGTCTTCTCCGTATCACTAACACTGTAAGTTATCAAGTTATCCTCGAATGGGAAACCCCCCTTCATAGCTCAACCGGGTAACAGAAGTTTTGACGCGGGTATGAACATATATATATATATATCTACATAGAACAGTCAGCTTCTCTGCATAAATTTCTACTTGTGTTCTTGACTATAGTTGCCGAAAGTATATGTCGTAGCACAGCTGACCTTAACACTACAATGTTAACATATATGTAACTACATATATATTATGGGGAAACTATATAAGTTTATATATATATGTAAATAGTATAGACTACGGAATAGGGAACATAAGAGAACAAAACAACGGAGCATAATAAAAGTTCTCAGCTGATGCGGATCTGACAGAAGGGAAAAACTCATCTTCAAATAATGCTGAGTGAGTGAACGGATGGATGGATTAATGTTATATGGATATCAAGGAAAATGGCAAGTGTAAGAATACTAATACTACACTATATCCTATGTACACTTCTCTTCTCACTCAACTACACATGTATTATATATCTATTAGTTCAACGTGTGTATATGTCAGAGGATGCTAGGAATACCCGCCTCCTTGCTATTGATCTAGCATGTAGACATTTATTCCGTTCAATAATGTTAATGAATTAAAATAGTATTTCGTAAAATACCAGAAATTGAAGAACATAAATAACAATTTATGTAGATATTTTTAATGAGATTTTTTTCAACTTACTATTACAGCTGTAATAATACCAAGGAAAAATACTAGTATAGCTGCTATATTTTTGAATAAAAAGCAAAATGTTCCGTGCCATGCTTTTTTTCTGTCGTAATTCCAATGACTAAAAGTCTTTTATGGACATTACTCTGGAGGAGAGTTTCGATCGAACAAAAAGTATTGACATTGGCCAAAATTCAAGTCGGATATATAAAATGATGTTTTATAGAAATGGATATAATGTTTTTCGTCTGACTACCTTAGTACGTATCAATGTATAATAAAATAAACTTATTGCTAGATGTGGAAAGGATTTTCTATGAGAAAAGGCAAAGAGCTGAAGAAGGGTTCTGATGAAGAGGCGTTGTTTCAGGGAATTTTGTCTCCATGTTTTTTATAGGGAGAGATTCTGTCATGTAGCCGTTCACGTTCTACTTATCTGTAACTGAGTAGGTATACAGAGGAATACAAAATACACTACAGTACACAAGAGAGCCAGAAGGAGTTTAGCCGGAGAACAACGACTCAGACTGAAATGGCCTAAAACTCATTTCTATCGTTCTAGCTGAAAAGTGAGTTGAAACTGACGATAAGATATTATCTTCCTCTATTTTCCATGCCACTCTCGCTCTTCTCCTCCTTTTTGTTATTGCTCTGTTGTTCTCTCGACAGTCCTGTCCTTTGTCGTTCCATCTACTAGTTCCGTATTATCTGACGGTGGCGTCAATGGCGTCTTGTCAACTCATAATACACAATCATACGCGACCAAAGACGCATTTACTGGAACATAAGCCGTAGTACCGAGGCTAAATATTCTTTCCACCCAAAAATATTCTTATCACAATCAAATTAACGCCTTTGTCCAGTAACATACAATTATACAATTATATTACAGATTTTTTCCAAATGTTGATGAAAAATTTTATGCAAAAATATGACGAACACAAAATAATCCTTTCAAAACAAGCAAAACAAAAATTTTCCAAAAATGTCTAATTTAAAAAAAGGCTTCACCGTTTTTTCCAACTACCCACAAGTGTCTGTAATTTGATCGCAATTTCTACGATATTTCTTTGCTAGTTTTATAAAATTTTATTTTTTTGTTTACGTTGAAATAGCCATCGATTTTCAAAATCAATTATGTGTAGTACTAGGTACTTTCTATTTTCTCACTTAATTTTTTTACACTGAAGACAGTTGTTATTATTTGACAAGTACATGTGAGTGAAAGCTGAACAGTGAAATACGGTGCAACGAATACAATATTGAGTATTTCACAGCTTGAGAGTGTGTAGTAAGTGTTTATTGGAATGTTGATATTTTTAAAGCTTATCCCATACATACTACTCTTTATATCGTTTGAAAGATAGCGGATAGTCATTTAGAATAGAAAGTGTGAAAACGTTCTGTTTTATAAGAATAAAAAGCAGAGAACATTCTTTGATAAATACATTTGTTAAAAATGAGAATCTTGACTTTGTGTTGCTATCCTCGATAGGCACTTGTGTTTTATTTTCGGGAGAATAGAAAGTATCACCAAAATATGTTAAAGAACTCGAGAGTACACTAAAAAGTAGAGTCAATAAAAGGCGTTGCCTTTTGTCTCTGTTACATATAGAATGTGCTAAAGCGGACAATAATCCCTGATTCAAAACTACATAAAAACGATAGAATAGTGTACTGCAGTAGAATAGTAGACAAAGGGATTTTTATTAAACATTTGTCTCTTAATAAAAGTGAATAAAACTGGCAAGTTGAAAAGTAGTTTGCTTTTAGCAAACAGAGAGAAAGAATTTCTGTCGACTTCCATTGACTTCCACTTTACAAAATCCCAGTCTTGCTCCTTGCATTTCGTTTCAAAGTCTTTATGTCTTTCCTAGCATAGGTTTATAAAAGTATAAATATTTATACAAATCTCTCAATTACTTAACTAATTAAACTGAGCTCTTAAATTTTGCAAGGTGCTGGAGCCTCCTACTTATTTTTCAAGCCGTCTTTCATCCAAATTATGCATCATTAATTTAGTAGTTTCAACCTAATTATCTAAGCGAATAAAAGGAATAATACAATTCTCTTAGAGCTACCCCTCATCAAATTTACTACACATACATAAGTCTAGTCAGTAAGTAGCAATGAAAAGTCCTTATATTTATAGTGCGATGTTTTACGTCAGGTAGTTGTTCCATAAACCAGTATATGATTATTGTGCAAAAACAATTAAGAGCTATTAAGGACCGTCAAGTGCTCATAAAATATTTAACTGTCGGGCAACTCACTTATTGTCAACAATCCAAGTATTCACCTTTACATTGTAAATTTCACGCCGTTCTCGTTCTTAGAAGATTTCATAATAAACATTTACACATTTCTCAACCTTTGCAAAACGTAGTATTATTACATTTGTAATATATTAACTCTTGTTTTCTCTTTCTTTCTCGTCGAAAGAGAATTTCAAAAATATAAACGTACTTATTTATCTTATTTATGACGGGCAGCGTTCTAAATATAAAATATTGTCACATCTTTAAAATATTTGGGCATTCCGTGTATAAAACACTCAAAAATATGCTAAATTTTGTCATATTCCTTCTACATGATAAAATTTACTGTAAAAATTCCATAAATCAGAAGGTGACGAATAGTTCATGGCTTTCTAAAAATTTTAGGGCATCTACATCCCGGTTTTGTAACCACCACCAAATTTTTGTACCTTTATTATTATTTTGATGGAAAAGTCTGGTAGAACCCCGAGGTAGGTACATGAATAACTACGAAGCCAGTGAAATAGCGAAGGAGGCTTAAGTTACAAAGAGTTTACTTGTGTATGTGGCATAATACATTTAATATTGGAGAAGAATTCGCCTTAGATATGCTTGCACTGTAAAGGGCTTCTTTCCTCATATTTCTTGTTTTCGGAAACCGTTCATATTTCCAAAAATAAACCAAGATTAGAGTCACAGTGCTTTAGTTTGAGCGGAATAAGCCTTCATGATCTGATATACACTGTCTATCTCCGCATGAGAGCTTTCTTAGAGAAAATAACCATTGAGTCAGAAGCGACCTACATTTATTGTGCACTACAGAGATCTACCTAATACCTATATACATGCATAGACGTTAAGGCTAGACACATTTCCTATTTTATTATGCATTGCAGTGTTGTTGCTGACTAGAGATATGTTCTATTCCTCTCCACTACAGTCCAGTGGCCATGTATAGATATTTCATGCTGTATTTAACCAAAGTGGCTCACTATGCATATGTGAAATGCTACTATAATATAAGGCTACATATACATACCTAGCTGCATTATAATGGAATTACGTATTAAAATTTCTTAGGAAATCTACGTAGAGTTAGGAATTTGATGTACCTGTCTACCTACATGTTCTTAGGTATCTATAGTGTCAACACACAATTCACAGCCTTGCTACTAGGTAGGATTTTACATTCTTGGAATGACAACATAACATTTCGTTACAACAGATCTCATAAAATTCAATAGATTCACTACGAGGAGCGACTCTTGCATTTTCTCATCTTGAGCTACATTTCTAAATTACCTCGGTTTGTTGTAAAGTAACACTGTGTTTTCAGGTTCTGCCCTAAGCGACAATGTGAGCCTCTTTAACTCTCTCGTCGTTTACCAAGGAAAGAGACTTGTATTAACTTAGTTAAAACTAACAGCGTTCTCCACACAAAATCTACGTAGGAGGGACTTAGAGAAGTGAGCAGAGAGAGAGAGAAGAGACATATCTCAAGATTTCTACATTTCTCTTGGCCAACTACATAAATATATCGTGTATTTGTGCATGAGGAGGATTCACGTGTTCTGCTCTGATATGTTCCTGTAGTCTTAGACACGTCTCATATATGACAAGAAGACGAGGAGAAAAGCTCTTTCCCTTTTCCCAGTCAGAATATCTTAAGGGATTCATATGTCTGCCTCTTCTTCTCTTTTGTTTTCAACTTTATTTTATTTCAGCTCGCCTTAGCCTTCCTGCAGATTCTCTGCTAGCTATTACTTCAACGAAGGATTTCTTATGCCGTATGTACGTGTAAACACATGACGTGTTTCTCCCAGCAGTATGTAATTTTTTTAACTTTCATGTTTAAGAAAGAAGGTAGGTAGGTTGGTTGGTTGTATGTAGCTGTTGGGAGAAAGTAGATAGCGTGTAGGTATAAGCACGTGCACGGAACTTAGGTATATGAGCACCTGTGTTATTACATCAAGATATGCATATCTAATATCTGTCAAAGTAATATTTGCTTTGAAAGGACTTAGTCAGAAGGTAGTAGAAATTTGGAGTCTATAAGTGCATAAAACGAGTGTCCTAAAATACTAATGGAAGGAAAGGAAGTTTCTGGCTGAATATACGCTATAGGGATATTGCCCTGCATACATTATTGCATAGACAATCTGTTGGCTATAGTTAAGCCCTTTTTGCTATCATGCATGGGTATCAGAGCATGAACACAGTACAAGTAAGTAGCTAAGAAGTACTTTGTTATAATAAATATAGAATTTTAGCCATATAAGTACAATGCAGTTCCCGAAAATAGATAAGCTCCTCGAAGCTTTCCCAGCATTTTCTCTCTGTTTAGTGCAAAATTTGGGAGAGAGTGGAATAGAGGATAAATACTATCATTCCTACTCGTATCGTAACTGTCTCACTCTGTAATAGCACTCGTGTCTATGTAGCATCTCTCTCTCTCTCTCTCTCTCTCTCTCGTATGTGAACGAACACTCATGACATGTTATGTCATGTAAATATCTGCTCTGTCTCGACTCCTCTGAACTCGGAAATAAAGTGCTGTACAGAATCCGTAGAAGAGAGTTAGGTACACAGAGAGAAAGAGAGACTCTCATTCTCATCCCATCCCGACTAGGCACCTAGCTACCAATTCAAATTCGGACATTTATACGTCATGCATTTTATATCAAGATGAATGGACTGTGAGCTCGGATCGGACCTAGTTGCAGATTCCAGTGAACTCTCTTTGCAAGGAGCAAGAGCAACTCCTACGTTTAGGGCCACAACTAAAGGCAACTATATTCTCATGTATTTATTCCTCTACTATATTATAATTTGCCTGTGCGATGATGCGATGTAGCATGAAGCAGTCTTATGTACTTAGATCTCCCTCTACTTCTCCGCCGATGAAAATATACTTTGTACGATACAACAGTCTCTCAACCAACCTCTCTCCACTCTCCATACTAATATTACATTTATTTCGTATCAAATCACATCAAAACACGTCTTTCCCTTCAGCCGTACGGACATTCTAAAAAATCATTGTTGCAGTAAAACCCAACAAAGATCCCATACAATTTCCTACATACCCTATATAACTCATCCTCTTTATCTCCATACTAAAATTACACTCTCTGCAGACAATTTACATCACTCGCCCTCACGCTTTCCCCTATAACCCACTAAGCTTTTACAAAAAT
>JAAAYG020088565.1:0-12621 GCA_009936455.2 Tomocerus minor | reverse complement strand
TTTTTAATCTTTTACATTGGTTGGATGCACTCGTTCAATTCTCTGCCATAATGCTAAAACAATGCACTACCTATTGCAAAGTACTTAAAATGTTTATTCGATAGGAATATTATAAGTCCGAGTATAAAGGACTGTTTCTGAGGTGCTAAAATATTATTCTGTAACTTATTAAAAGAGTCAAGTGTGTAGACGGAAATTAAACTTACATTTCCATATAAATTATTACAAGGGCTGAAATACTAAAAATGTAATACGCAATCATTCACATGTAGCGAACAAACCCCATCATAAAATATTCCAGTATCAAAAATCATTTTCAATTCCGAAAACTTCCTAGCTCTAATATTGCATTAAGGTTTTGCTAGATATGTCGAAAGGATGAGTCAACATGAACGTTCCCTTTTCCGTACGGCATCATCATGAAAAGTAATATAATATTATTATGTGTGTCAAATACATATGATAGCACTATAGAAAATGTTCCAATTTATAAGAGCACACACATAGAATTATAGTCTCCTGATCTTAATGTACATCTTCTATTGTAGTCGACGAGTTTGTGCTTAATAATTCACAGCACCCTTTTTATTAGCTACACATCAGATTAGATTAAACATTTCCCTCTCCTATACAAGTGTCTGCACAAAGTAAAAAGATACGTTTGGATTCCACCATACAATCTGTTACACGTGCCGCCTGCAGTATCTATAACTTCCAATGAAAATTACCCTGTACATTACAAGTCCATAATATGAGTCAACGCACTTTTTACTTATCTATAAATTTTAGGGAGTTAACAGCAAAATATCTGGTTTCTTCATAAAATGTTTTTCTGTAGTTATTGGAGCAAAAAAACAAAGTTTAGAAAAGTAGAATTTTTCATCCGTTTGAAGGTTACTTGTTCTAATGCTAATAATACCTACAAGATAAATAATAGTAGAGTGATTATCTGTATTACGTATCCAGCGATGCTTCTCATATTGATATATGTTTTCTGATTAAAATCCTAGGAAAAATGTTTTGTCTTAGAAAAATCTTTGTGGAATAATGTGGAATATTTAACAGAACACATAATAAATATAGCTGTAGTTGTTTAGGATCCTTATATTACGACAGTATAAAGAAATCTGCTATAAATATCACGTTAAATGAAAAAAAGAAGTCTAAAGATAAACAAATGCCTTGTGTTGAGCTTAGGATGGGAGTTGAGGTGCTGGTTCCTGCTAAAAGACGTTGATGGATGATGGGAAGCATTTGTCAGATTGAAAATGGGAATCGTGTGTTTTATGCTTTTTGAAATATTTAATGGGCAGAGCATCAGATTGCTTCTTTGTATCACTTGCATTTGTAATCAAAATAAAAGGCCCTCCATTATGTCTAGGAGGATGTGGACGGTGTAACATTCTTTTAAATGAAATTGATAGGCACGGAGAATGGAACCTTTTACATGACGATCATTTAACATCAAATATCATGTAAGTCCGTAGACCTATAGGAAAAAGTGAAGTAGGAGGCATTGGATTTATATAGAGAGAGAGGCCCTTGAATGATGAAGCGTAGTTCAAAGAGTCGGGCAGGGCATGCGAAGGGAAAGTTCTTGAATGGACTTGGCAGAATGAATGCAATGTTTCTGTCAGAGAGTGGAGAGTGTCGTTGTGTGTGTGAGTCAATGTATAGTGCTCTCGTCATCCCCGTCCGGTGGTAATAAGTGTAAAATGGAAAACATGGAAATAAATGAGTGTAGGATGAGGATCACAATCAGAGCTTATATTCCCCACAATAATAATACTACCTCTGTGGCAACTCATACATAAACAAATAGATCAACTAAACTATACAATAGTCTCGACTTATAGTGATGGCAATCTAAATAAATAAATAGCTAGGCATAATATATCAAGTATTAGTGTATGCTTATGAATGCAGATAGCTACCTATATATTTAAATAGGGGGGCATTAGCAGAATAATAGCAATATATCATTTTATCTTGTGTATACAAAAATAATATAGCACTTATGTCGTCGTTAGACGTTATTGTTTGGGCTATTATAGTCCAATCTGATGCCATGACTTTAATTTCTCTATTTTCCTAGTCTATTTAACAATTTATCCGAGCTGCGAGTGCGAGAGAAAGAGAGTGTATAGACGCAGAGCATTAGAAAGGAATAAGTACATGTATTATAAGCAATCAATATGCAATAGTAATGTGATGGGTTTTATCTATCCCACTCTAAGGGTTCCATTTCCACTGAACAATGTAAATTCTTTACTTTTCCCAATCTCTATGGACCTTATTTCACTTCCAGTCCAATCCACTACCAGCTGAATTAAACAGATGGGAGAGGATCAATTTTTTCACCCGTCCTCCGTATAATAAACCCAAGTCCTAAGTAATAGAACAGTAGATATGGGACGTTAGGCTATAGTTTGTATTCAGTGTTTTAGCTATTCTCAACGTGCTATTAGTAGTACACATGAAAAATTACTCTCGAGCTGGCATGACACAACTCCCGTATAAATTACATACTATTTCACATCACTAGATGTTTGATTTACTAATGCTCCTTTGCTATTGCCTCACCAATCAGAAAAATCACACTCACTTACATTCCCTTGTACTTCATTCTATATGAATGCTAGGAAACTTTTGTTGCCGTATATATTAGGAGCCAGCCCAGCCATTACTACACATCTCTTCTGAGTTATCGTAAATTTAATACACTGACTGATCTATATACGCATCTAAATAAGTTGCTATCTAATTCACAGAAATAGGCCGTGCCTTGATATTCGTATATGCTGTGTGTGTGTGTGTCCCAGGGTGCTATGGGGATGATACAATATAAATCAGTAGATACATAGACAGTGCTGAGTTAAAATTCTGATTCTAATGAAGGAACATGACTTTACACTATAAATATAATGTCTAAGCAGACGCTACTGTTCAACATGGCTACAGAAATCAAATGGGAAATCACTCTTGAACCTTTTTCTCTCCATCCAAACACAGAATTCTGTTTTGCACTCTTTTTACAGCTAGTGTATCTTTGCCTAATTCTACAAGAGATTTGGACTTGGACTTGTACTTCTGGCAACAAACTTTTGCATTTGCACCCAATCGACGAACGTTGTTTTCCTGAAAAACTAAAGATAAAAAATACAAGCTACATGCGCTGAATTGGAAAACGTTGCAACTTGCAGTCGTTGTAAATAAAGTGAAAGATGCTCCTACAACCTTTTTGTGACATTGAATAACAAGAAAATCTTGTGTAGAAAATGCAGAGACATTACACCAGTATCTGTGCAGAGTCATTCAGAAGCACGCACATGCAAAATAATGCTTGCTAATCATGAATTTACATGTTTGTGTCACATTGCTACGTTGAGTTACAGTTTTCCTAATCTAGCTCCAGAGCGTTTAATAGAATTGCCAGATTTCTAAACACAACTCTCTTCCAGTCCAAACATTTGACTTCGTGTTACTGTACTTATGGACACAAACATGCTATGTACTACTATCTCCTCTCTACTCCATACGTTTCCACTTAAATTAATATTCTTGCAATATAATTACACTCTTGTTTCAACTCCTGAGTCTACCATGCTATTTCCTTGGCAGAGGATGAAGAGATTTTTTCCTGCTATAAATTCCTTTAATTTACCGTAAACATTTAATTTACGGCATGTTGTTCTAGTAAGCCATTGCCATCAAAATATGCACAATTAGCGGAGGTTCAACTTGCGCCAAATAAACCAAACTTTCGATATCTTTCCATGAAAATTAATGTTTACTCATTCGTATATAATTATTGCATTACCGCTGCTCCAATTCCCGTCTTTTTTATTCTATCCTTATAATCTTACTTAATCTTTAATGTCAATAAAGGTATAAAACAGTATAAGCAACTCCCTAAAACATTCTGAGCTTTAAACAATTGCATTTAACATCGGGAGGCACTTAATAAAAATTGTATTTGCAAAATTAATTTCATTTAAAAAGTTGTAACTAAATAATAAATTAATCCGAGGATTCAATTAGAATTTTGCGCTACTCACAGTGAAATTTTACATGAAATAATTTAAAGATATTGCTTGATCTTTCAACTTTGATGAGATGAATTTGCAATTGTTTTCCTATTGTAAGTATTTCAATTGCTTTTAAAACACAATGACGTATATTAGTAACATTTGATACTTTGTATAAATAATGTTTCTGATTAAATTTGATGAGACGAATTTGCTATTGTTTCCAATTTATTTCTTTGAAAACCCAATGACGTATATTAGTAACATTTGATACTTTGTATAAATCATGTTTCTGATTCACTTTGATGAGACGAATTTGCTATTGTTTTCCAACTTATTTCTTTGAAAATCCAATGACGTATATTAGTAAAATTTGATACTGTAAAAATCACATTGCTGTTTCTAAGTCATTAGTGGATTATGCAAGGTTTTCATATCATTAAATGAATAATTACAGTTGATAGCTAAATTTCATGCTTTTTGCATATATGCAAAACTAAATATATGTGTGGATAAGATGCGACGTAGTTTCATAAAAATTAATTGGTAACTTAAGGAAAGAAGAGATTCTGCTACACGTTTCCGGTCACGTTGCAAATATTGAGGGCAAATGTTGAAATGATAAGCAAAGCATAGGAGTTTGAAGAAATAATATAATGAGCTGACGTCAATAAAATGGGGTTAGCTAGTATTTCCTCGAAAGTATTTGTTTACATCTCTATTTGCTATAATTGCTTTGACGTAAAAAGTACAAACGTATAACAGAGTAGTATATAAGGGCTTTCGATTGCATTTTATTAACTACGACGTATTTTTGTTAAGACGTCATTGGGTGAGATGAAAATTGAGGAGAAAATCTTTCTCGGAAAAGAAGAGAAAGAGAAATATCAAATAAGCCATAACTATATTTTTCATTTGCAAGAAAATAAGTATTTGGATATAGGGAGAAATGTTTGCAATTTGGTAGATAAAAAGGAAGTCTAGTATTGATAGTAATAAGGAGCTAAGCCTCGTCTAGCGCTAGGTCAGGTCGGATAAACAGTGAAGTAAGGTAGCGCGAGAGAGAGAGAGAGTTGAGCTGGGTAAAGGGAAGTTAGATAAAAGGATGGCTAGATCAACTTCCTGAATTGCATAGAATTGTATTTACTAGATTGTCGTATGCAAGTAGCTGTGAGTAGTAAGTAGTTTGGTTTAGTCTGACAATAAAATAAATATGTATCAGAGTGAGTGTAGCGGAGAAAGAGATCTTGGATCTACAACTGTGTACTGTACATTGTATGTGTGTAGTAAGTGGAGATAGGAGTTGCTAAGTGTCTATAAGGTGAAATGTTCCATATTATGGAGTTTAGTTGAATTGCTGTTGCTAGCATTTAGAGCTATGGACGTTCTGTGAATGTGTGTGTTAAGAAGAAGCTGATGCAGAAAGGAGTGAGCCAAGAGATTCGTTAGTTAGCAGAAGGAGGTCACATCACATCGGCACAGGGAGAGGAGTTCTAGCCGAGTGCAGAGCAAGAACAAGAGAAATAAATAGGAAAAGAAAGCCCAGGGCATTGTCGTCACCTAAATGAACTTTTATGCGAAGCGAAACAATTGCTTTGCCTTTCTCAGTAAACCAAGTCCGCATCTTCACTTTAATATCTTTTCCACTCACTGTATTATTGTGCTCAACTAAACTACTGTACAGACAAAATACTCCATTCACCACCCATATTACTCTTTCTGTTTACTACTAACTACTGTTCCTATGTAAAGTCTTTGGTTCAACTGCTAACTGGGCTATTTGCTTCAAACTCACTTTCCTTCCGCACACAACACACACGACTCCTCTTCCTCTCCCAACTATTTACTGCCTACTCTTCTTCTTCTGCACATACGGGCTAACTCTCCATCCAACAATAATAATGCCTAACACATATATACTTACATGAACTCCTTTTACACCAATATAATCAGATATAGGATATAGATGTGAAGAGAGAAAGAAAATCCATGCAAATATTTGGCAGGATAAAATATTCGCCGGAGCAAGCTTTTTGGCAATGTTTGCTTTCAGTTATATCATGTACCTATGTAATGCTTGTAGGAGAGAGAGAGCAGTGGTAGTACTAATATTACATAGCTACTAAGTACTTACATACTTACTCATAGTTTCTTATGTTCAACCGGTAAGTTATGGGCTATGCAGTTTGAGCAATGATGCAGGCTACTGAACTACAATATTAGTCGACTACTGTATTCTCTGCTGCAGTTTATCCTTTCCCTGTCCCATATTCTAAAAGTTAAGTTCCTCGTGGAGACCTAAGGACCTTAACTACATACATTTAATATTCATTCATTCACTAAACAGACACAAGCACTAAAATAAATGTCCAATGTAAACTTAGCAGCTTCTACTACAATAAACATTGTACAGAGTTACAGCTGATCTGATCTGACTACATTCACAACCAGACTGTACAATAGAACATAGACATTTTTATTTTAAGGTAAACTCTCTTCTTGTAGCACTTGTACAATCCTTGAAGTTACTGCTCTCACTATTTGTTCACATTGCATTGTCCTTCCGTCCATTTTTTTCCTTATCTATTTATTATATAACTAACCTAGTTTTTAGCATATAAATTTAAATAGTGCATTCACAGAGTTCTGGACTCATTTATGCCTTTTTTGCAGAAACAGTGGTCCTTCGAGCAAATTCGTATTTGGGCTGAGTGTGTATAAACATTCAGTTGTGCTCCCAACAGGAATACTCAATAACTGCACAATAATAGGGAGGAGCAGAAGAGATAGTTTTAGCACATTCGCCTACAGTTTTACTGTTGATAGAACATGTTTAAGTAATTTCTGCAGATGCATTCGTATGTGTGCTAATGCGGTTATATAATAGTGCCTACCTTGTAATAATGTCCTGTTTAATGTCTTTTGCTACTGTTTGCTAGCATTAGTCGCAAGTCTACATAATAAAAATTCTTTGCCCATAAAGCAGAGTGCACTCTGATGTTAGTTTTACTAGTTCTCATTGTTATAGTTTGCAGTCAAACAGTCTAACAACCTTTTCAACAACTTTTTATTTCAATGACGCAACAAAATTGTAATAATAATAGTTGTCGAAAAAAAATCTAGCAACACATTTAGGAAATGGTTTTCTTGACTTTCTTTGTCATTGCTAGACAGAAATAAAATGCTGGAAACATTACTCTTCCATCCCTAACAATACTTTCCATCCACTAATGTACTGCTTAATTAATTTTCATTACCACACCATTATCTATCGTTAATTACTTGATAAAAGTGTCACTAGATGTTCATGCTGGGGTTTTTTGACACTAATAGCCATAGTGAACATAACGACTCTATTGTTGAGCGTAGCAATTTTATTTTTATTTCCATACTATGCGGTAGGTAGGAACAATACTTCTAAATATACACTCAGCAACAACATGTATCTCTGTCCTATTGCCCAATTACAGCTTTGACAATTAGTTATGCTTGCTTTTACTTTGCTTCTGTGCACTTCCCATTGTCTCCGTCGTAATTGTACCTAGATATATTATCCTTTGCCTTTTGTTTACGTCGACGCTTTCCTTATATCCAACAAGATGAGGAAAGGAAGATGATACCACGTAAGTTCAACGTCAACTGATATTAGTAGCTTCTCCAACTATGTACTGAATACATATCAATCACATTTGCTTCACGTATAAAGCACAATGAGAAATTAAAGAAAAGAGCTCCAAGTTAAACTTCCGTTCTTTATTATTAGTCCACAATCAAGAGTAATTTAATTAATTACAAGAGTTTTCTCATTAAATTATTTTTAATGAGAGCCGGGAAATTTCCTAATAAGAACCCTTTGTTTCTAGGAACTCCCTATACTATACTGGTTTACTTACAATCACTATACTCACATCTATATGTCTTGAAACTACTTTCCATCTAACAAAGGACAATTAAGACTTTTTTAACACAATTCTAATTTGTGTATCGGAGCACCACTTACTGAGACGACCTCCTTTTTATATTTTTCAATTTTGTAATAAAGTATACGACGCAGAAAGAATGAAAATAATATCAATATTAAATATATCAATAGTCTCAATACTTTAATTAATTTATATCAAAAGTTGGAAAATCAATGTTTAATTTTTTAACTAGTAGGAATATTATTCATCAAAATCAAAATTTCATTCGGTACATTTTCAATTTAAGTGTAACTGAAAAGAAATCTGTTAAAACATTATTGCAAATAAAGCAGAATCTTACATACAGTTTACAAAGTCTATGTGGAATTAATCGTACGCACTAAAAATTGTTTTTGAAATTCTTTCTCTAATTTTATTGTCAGAGATTCCAAGTAATAAATATAGCCAGAAGCATTCCTCGAATTTCAGTTTTCTGTTCGTAGATAATGTCGAAGAGTAATTTAATAGCAGAATGAAATGTTTGGTACGATATGTGCATGGAGGACGTAGATGCGGCAGACAGTAAACTAGGAAATAGAAATAGGTAGATTAGGTGGATATGTACTTTCTTTTTTTCGGTGTTTATGTGTTTGTTATTTTGTTGTGCATCGGCGGCAGTTTTGGTGTTCGCATGGCCTTATTGTCAGCAATAATGATGTATTGAATAATAGAAGCCTGTGGAAGTGTAAGTAAGGAATTGCTAAACTGCTGGCAAAGCGACCAACCCGGTTTTCTAACAATGAGATTAGAAAAATGTTAGGAAGGACGGGATTTATATGTGTAGCCGCAAAGGTCTGCACAGAATATAATGGCTCTCTTCTTTCTAAGTTATGGTTAGAGTTGATGGTTATTAGAATGGGATGGCTTGATCCTTGCTTGCTATCTTCGCCATGTCCTCGTGCAATAAGTAGTGGAGGTAAGTAAGTGAAGAAATGAAAGGAAAGGTGATAGGAGGGAGAAAAAGCAAATGCAGCGATGGCACTACACATTATAATGATAGTGTGTATAGGAGATAGGAAAAGTAGGGCTAGCTAGGTGTGTCGGGAAGAGAGAGACAATAGGAAGATACAAAAGTGAATAGCAAGTAAACTACCTACTAAGGATAATTTAGCCAGGTATCTCACTCCAGCAAAGATATCTATAAGACACAGAGCCGGCAAGGTGTTCTGACAATGGGGAAAACCTACAATGTAATATTTGCCTCGAGTTCAGATATCACATATACATATCTGGCCTATGCTTTTGTAATGTATTATTATTACCTTGTAGCTATCTGTTCTTTTGGCCAGAGATCTCTGTGTGAGGAGAAGGACTGTGTGCAGAGATGGATAAACAAAATCCGAAGGTAGGTGACTGCTTAGCAGAAAAGATCGGAGGAAGGGAGGCAAGTGACTACTCCTGGCTCCTACTACACACTTCTCTCTGTTTTTCCTCGCACTAGGCATAGAGAAACGGATCTTCTGATCTACAGAAACCCAGCATACATACAAACGTACGTAAATGTTGTGAGCACAAGTGATTTTCTCTGTAGAGAAGAAAAATGTTGCTGCTCCGGCTCCCTTTTCCACTCTCCTTGCTCACATTTTAACATTCTCCATACTTTTCTGCAGCGACGTATTCATCCTTTAACAACCACTACAACTTCTCCATACAAATATCCCTAAAAAAAACTTCCTTCCACATTCAACTTCTTTAGCACTGTGTACATGTGTAGGCACCTACTACTACCTAAACATCTTCTCCACGTCTCTACCCTCTAATACGAATCAAAGGTATTTAACTATAACACTAAAGGTGATACAATATTCCGACTTATATTTATAGACTTCCATCCTACCATGTAATATATCCATATGATGTAAGTACCGTAGCTGTATACGCTTTAAGCCACATTACACAAACTGTACATGCACTCATGTAACGCGTACCTAATGGAATGTATTCCCTTCATCCTCCTTGTCGAAATATCACATTATTGTAAAGATATACTGCAGTTTATGAGGGGGATTCTTTCGAATTTTCCCGCTGAGCTTCCAAAATATCCTCAGCTTTCAATTGCAATCCAACCATAAAAAAACAAGAGGCCCACGCATCACTTTACTAATAATAGCTTCAACTAAATCCTAAATTGGAGAGATTAATCTTGAAAAAATCATCCCAAAACATTAGCCCTCTATTTACCAGCTATCAATTTACACGCAGAGGAAATTATTCGACACAAGAATTTTCGAAGGATCATTTAACTATCTTAAAGACACTCACATCTGCTACCAATAGCAGATGTGATGCATCCTTTTGTAAATATCGTTTGTCGCAATTACTAAATGAAAAAAATCGTACATCCGCATTTATCGTTATCTGTCACGTAGGCAAGGAATATCATAAACGTATTAATTACAGAACGATCTTCACCTACCCGTCAATCTTAGAGAAGTGTTTTGTGTAGGTACAGATAATGTAGTAACAAAAGCTGGGAATTCTTATGCCTAAAATTAACTACTGCTATTACATTGCAAATAAATGAACGACGTGAAAAAGAAAGTCGGGTCCTCTCTATTTGGCATTATTTACAATTTTGTTTTTTGCATTTGCTTCGTAGTAATGAGAATACTCCTTCATTCAAGTGAGACATAAACACGCAAGATCAAGTGACAATTGAATACTTCAAATACATTCGTTGGTTGTCATTTCATTTACAACGGAGAATTTTGTTTTTTAGAATTAAATTATTCTACCCTGGCACATTCAGTAATTAGAGATTGCTATATCTTATAAATAGAAGACTATTGGAGGTATCAAAAATTCCGAACCAATTAAGTTGGCCGTTTTTTAACGTTCAAAATTAAATTGATCGAAAATATTGTGTGGTTAAAACAGTAAACTAAATTGCATAGTTGAGTTGACGCATGTACCTATAGAGACATGATGAGAGCTTTGTTTGACATCCAAACTGAAATTATTTAGAATATCCAGCTCAAAACATTTTCTATCTGGGATATTCATCTATTGATGTTTTTTGTGTAGTTTACGTAGTCGTCTCTGATTTCCTACTTTCTTAGATAGCATTACTTCCTTATGTACACGGTATATAGGGATAACGTATAAATACGATATTGGAAATGTATCCATGGAACGTACAGTTGTTACGATCTTCAAAAATGGAAGAGTCGGAATGGAATGTTTGTTATGTGTATATTTAATGGCTGTAGTACCTAATGAATAACTGCAGGATCGCATTTCATTTTCTATCAAGGGAGTTGAATAGTGAAAGAAAACAATAGTTAAATGCTATCGCTTGACTGAAGGTATGTATTTAATAATTCCTAGACATTCGTTGGAGCAAACAATAGAAAGGCTGTGTTTCTATCTCGAATGTATATAGATTGTGAATTAATAGTGTTTTTGAATGCTATCTGTTGAGATTTGTTATATAGGAGAGTAGGATTTGTGACTTGGTCTAAACAATAACATGTATTGTTGTTATTGTGAAAATATTATATTGGAAATAGAGCTATTAAATGAGTAAATGGCATGTGCAAATAGTTACAGGGCTAAGTGCATAGCGTTGAGTATTGGAGGTGGAACGTGATGATAAGAAAACTAGGGATGTGCGTATTTCTGTTTGTATTTTGTGTTGGGCCGCATCTATTAAATTATGTTCCGTTTTCATATCTGAGAGTAAGTCAGGAATCTGATAGCATTGTTGGGATTTGGGAGTGTGTGGAACATGTATGAATGTTTATAAAGTGATGTGGTGTAGTTTTGTTGGGATATGTATGTATATATGTCGGTAATATCTGTTGTTGTGTGTGATGTGCCGAGGCAGAGAGATGCAGGGAGTGACTGTAGTTTCCTCGCTAATAATGTAATGCACAGTGTATGTAGTTTGTGAAGTGCTCGAGATATATGGATTCGAAACTAAAAGTAAGTTGAATTCATTCACCCCGTCGAGACGATTGTATGATACGAACATGAGCTGAACTCGAGCCAAGAAGGAATTTGTTTATCAACAGAGAGGAAGAGAAAGAAGGACCATCACATTCATATCCACTATATATGAAATGTCATAGGCAGTCACTCAGACTCAGGGGAGATGCCGAAAAAAATGACTGAACTCAAGCTGATGCATTCAAGAGAGTTTTTAGAGCTGCAGCTAAATAAATACATACATAGGTAGATGAATGAAGATGGAAGAACGGAGATGCATACATATCTGTAATTATTCGACTCTAGCAACCAACTCTCATAACGCTGACATATTCTTTTTCCGAATCTTCATATAGACGAAGAGCATTATCAGGGCTGCAGTCTCCCTTTGCATCCACACTTATTTTCATGTTCTTGTAACTAAGCACAAGTAGACAATAAAGATAGCTCCATACTTATATCTTTTTCCTCTCGCCCTACTCTATATCCAACTCATCAAATAGGAATGAAGAATACGGACAAAAACGGAAGGAAGAATGAAATGAAGATGCCATCTTCCTTTTAAAGTAAATCGACATCTTTACATATTTCTATGTACAAATATCCCTACTCCGACTATCTCACTCACGTCTCATTCTCAAATAAGTACAAATATGAAAAGGGTGAAACTTGAATTCTACAGATTCCAATGTTTGTAGTAGGGA